>OX235279.1:89773893-90006778 GCA_944472155.2 Trichobilharzia szidati | reverse complement strand
CTATTTAAACTCTTATTTGTCCAATGGCTCTTAGTTGAACATCTGTGTGATTTGGCTGTTTCATTAATTCGTAATACTTCTACCAGATGCAATGTAGCAGTACATACCTATCGCAATTTGTAAAGCAGATTTTTAGGTAACCTTTACTACCTCCACAAAATAAACTAAGAATTTTTCGCTTAAAAATATCTTGAACACAGTCAACAATGGAATCACACAAAGTTCGATAAATATCCAGTGTTCGATATAAATGATAAATCACTTGAAATGTTTCTATAATTTAATTAATCCAAGGACTTAAAATTGTGAATTGCTCCTGTCTTCTGCCGGATTTGTGTTGCAGTTCATAGAACCATTTGAAAATACGGCAAAATGATATGGGTCGTATATATTGGGGAACTAGTTAGCCTTATTTATTGATGTGACTATATAAACATTGGACTCATTGCATATCAACCGTAGTATCTTTTTGGTATTTCGACTGCCTGTGACCCCATATACATGACTCCTCTTGAGAGTTGTTCATTAGGGGTGGGTTTACATGAAAAGCTTGTAATGTCTTTAAGTCCTGAGATGGAGCGCTTCAGATTGAATAAAGTCATTAAATCCCCTATCTCCATTTGGCTAACCCTGTAGTTGGATTGTCTGATTTTACCGTCTCTCTCATTCATTTCCACCAATCCAATTCTGAAGACATCTAAAGTATGTATGTAGTTATGTTTTCTTGTAGATGTTACTCGCAGAAAAAATGCCACCATTATTATTCAGACAATGTTGTTTGGTATTTGATGACAGACAAGCTACTCAATCGGCATGTAATCATACAGTCCTCTGTGTTTGTGGGGACGATATATGTTAACCATCATCGTATTAAACCCTTGTACGCAACCCGTTTACGGGTGGACGTGGCTTCTGAGCTGAAAGTGTGTGGCGGTTCTACCAGTCCTGTTGTCAGTCTATGAAGTTACTCGCGTATGGTGGTGTCATGGTGTAACCATTTCTTAAACCCTTCATCGATATTCAGACAGGCTAGAGATTGCCTTTCAGCTTGTAATATGTAGTGTAACTAGCATATATTGTTACATCGCTACTTCTTGGGTAAGGTTGGCAAAATCTTGTGACCTAGTGACTTGAGATTTCAAATATGACTTAGAATCAAAATTAGTGACGGAAGTGCTGAAGACACTCACGGAGTTGCTTCATAAAGCATATCAATAAGCTTATAATTGTTTACGGTTCATCTCCGCTTTGCTATCAGCTCATGAAGCTCGTGCATTCACTTTTAGGTAGACTACGAATAACTTCATTCAAGTATTATTCAGATACGATTTAGGTTGTAAACACGGATTAAAATATTCTAGTACTGCTAGTCTTGGATATTTTTGTGTAAAAAATATGGTACACTAGTTTAAGCATTTGGTTTTCGAATACTTAAGAGATGGAGTCTATCTCATCTATGTCTATCTGCGGCAATTACTAGAATCGTAAACATTCATCTGATGCGCATGACTGATATACAAGTCTTAGAGATTTGTTTTCCTACTGCTGCCGATCACAGTAGAAACTGTGACTAGGCATCTGGGTAGTATTATCCCTTTACCAAATCGTTGACATTACCTGGGATCCTTAATTGTCAACTGCACATTATCGCTCACACGACAAAATATACGGTTTTTGATCGTTACTATAACTTCAGACTCATTTGGGTGGTCTGCAAATCACTGGGCTATGTGATTAAAAACTCAGTTTAAGGTAACTACAAGGAACATAATCTTTTATTTGTTGATTGTATTTTGACATTACAAGATTCGTCCTGTATAGTTCTACTAAAAATGTGGTTTTTTTAAGGATGGGTCACCGACAACAAAATCGTTCGATCATCTTCGATCTGAAGTGGATGCTGAAGAAGCAGAGGAGGTTGGTGTGGAACATTTATTGAGGTAAGGGTTATATTTGTGTTACTTTTGTGGTACACACTGGTTGTGAGTTGTACCTCACAAACACTATTTCATACTAACAGTCCTGGGTAACATATGTATATATATATATATAATGGCAGCTACCTTGGAATGGTAGTCGGCCTTGCATCTTATAGTGATGCAATCAGTTGTACTGGCTAAAGGGGACGTTACTGTGGTTCTGCTGTGACATTAATGTTGACTTGATAGTTTTTAAGCATAAAACTTGCTATCATGGGATATGTTGCTTATATTATATTTTAAGCATGAGGAGGAAGCCGTACATCTTGTGGGAGCAGTAAGGTCTACTGCATAGACGCAGATGCAGGATTCCCTTCTCCAGGCAAACTTTAGCTTGGAATGGTTGTATGCTGAGCTCTTCGGTTACACGACACTACTGCTTTTTTCAAATGCTTCGGAATGAGATCTACTTCCATGGTGTAGATAGCCGGAAAGTAGCAACCATCTACAAATAGATGATTTCCGTTCTTCACCCATTTTCTTCTTGGTTTCTTTCCCACTGTTAACACTATTACAGAGACGGGCTCTTTATCTTCTCTTGACTCCGTGACCACTGTCAGCGAATTCAGCCAGTCTCTTAAAACCAACGTGTGGATCGTATGCAATATTCGACAACGGGACTCACGAGAACTCCAGCTTTAGATGTATGTCGTGTCTTGAAGATACACAAACAGAACTCGAGTGTGTTTATTCACTTAAATATAACTGACCAATGCGGTGAATCTACAAATTTCACCTAATGTGTTTGAAGGGATTATTCGACTAATCTGTGGGGACTTGCTGATGTAGAAATAGCACAGAGCGCTACAGCAGAAATCTCGCAGCCCGAGTAGATTCCAAATGATAGTCGTTCCGGCTAAACGGATCCTAAGAACTAAGAAAGGTTGGTACTGATGGTATTTTTGCATAATCTTCACTTACTGATTAGTCAAATGCTGTTCGGACGAGTAAAGGATGCGTCTTATCAAAAGCTGTTTAGTTCGCTTCTTAAAATAAGACACTCAAATACAGTAATTTTAGAAGGTGTTCTCACTGCTCAGATAAGAAAACCCAGGCTATCGGCAAAGTATATAAACGGTATCAGTAGAATCTCATGCACGACGGTGGCCGTATTTGACAATTCAGATAACCAACATCAATTACATAGTTAAGAAATAACATTGCCTTACCTAATGGTCTCCAAAATCAAGTCAGAGCTGAATATAAATCAATCACTTAGCTATAATTTATCGACAGACAGTCGGTGGAAGACTACCGTTTCTTCTTAATTATTTTCGTGAAAACCAATCGTACCTTAATTTGTGCTTGTGTATGCTTGAGACGAATGTAGGAGCCATGCAGTTGGGAGACCCTTGATTGAATCCCAGTGGATTATCTTTTGTGCACTGTTCGATTGAACGGATACTTACTCCCCAACAGACTGCAGTTCATATAAAATAAAAGATTTTTTCCTATCAAGAGCTGTTTAGTTGGCTTCTTTAAGTAAAACGTCCAAATACAGTCATTCCAGCAGGTAACTTCCATGCTCGAGCGGGGAAGCTTCGCCATTAAGAGAATTATACGGGTGTACCTGTGTAGTTCCGTGCAGATGTACCTATAACGGTGACCGTCTTCTAAAGTTCTGTTCAGACAATTATCTGTTCTTGATCGGCACTGGCTTCAAGCACTAAGAGATACATTGCTTAACATCCATCATCAATTCAACGATGATCTCAAATAAATCATGTAGCAGTAAGCTATCGGTGGAGAGAGTGTGTAGAAGACTTGCTTCTTCTGAAACACCTGCTTAGACTGATCACGCTTTCATCTGTGCACGTATATGTCTGCAATTAGGCAAATATGAAAAACGGGTAGCAATGAAGCCACCACCCGTCTAACTTGGTGAGTCCCCAAAGTTTCTGTTCATGGAAGAGATAATTAGACATTGATCAGAGAATAACAGCAAGACTCATCCTGAGAAAGCCTAGTATAATACCCAGTCAGCTGTCCAAACAGTTGTAGAGGCTATTGATAACCTGAAACCCAAGGTTAACAATTGCCAGTAGATCTCTGCTACTCCATCCGAACTGATAAAAATCTGTCGACTGATTCCAACGGGCTTCCAATATGATGAGGAGTGAAAACTGACCACCATTCTTCGCAACGACCGTAAACAGTCGTGGGCGATAAAAGCCTGAGAGATAGCAAAGGCATCAACGGTAAGTAACACCAGACAACTGTTCAGAATGGGTCAACGGATTGTAAGACACATGATAAACGAAATAATTTCTGAAGGAAACAGTGCTTTAATTACCTCACGATAGAACACTGAGACGTCAGAGGAAACATTTTGAGTAGTATTTTAACTGGCCTACAGCTATGCCTCGTTTGCCCAACATCCCACACCTACGTGAATGAGATGTCGACATCGGTCCTCAGCATGTAACTGAGGTTGCAAAAGTTGTCGCTAATCTGAAACAAGGCTGAGCAGCAGGACCTAATAGAATGAATCCAGAGGTGTTAAGCATAGCGGTAATAAACTGTTATCTGGGTTAACTAACGTGTTAGATAATGTCTGGAAATCAGAGACAGTACTATTAGGGTACTGTAAGTTACTGATTATTCCAGTTTTTAAGGTAGACAAGTTTTTATATCTGTCTCTTAGATAAATTTAATTAAGGTTCAGTGATCATGCTTAGCATACGCTGTGCTCAGGTAAAGCAAACCTCGTGAAAAGCAGTCAGAGGGTTTATTGATCATATCAACACTGTTTGACAGATGCTGAGGCATATACATAATTACCAGTGTACAACATTTCTTGACCCGACCTCCGTCGGTTGGAAGGTGCTGTGACAATGTCTGTCAGTAAAATCAGTGCCGGCACTCTACTTAGACTCACATAACCGTGTACAAGATTGTGAAGTATCGTTTTCTGAAGTGATGAAAACCAGTGATGTCCTTTAAGGATGCCCAGTGTTCATGTGCTGCTTTGTTTCTTTCTCTCGCTTACGCCAGTTAATAAGACAGCTCCCACTTTTCTAACACCTTCAAACACTGTTTCAGCTTTACCTTTGCTACTGACATGCCAATGTATTGTTGTAATAATGAACTGTGGTTTCCTCAATCTATGTAGAATTCTTTTATTGATAATGTACTAACTGGATGCAATACTGTAGTAAAAATGCTGAGAATTCCTTTCTGTATCACATGTACTGTTTTGGAATAAAGCAAATTATTATTATTATTGTTATTATTATTATTATCTTTTCCGTAGATGTACTAGTGGATCCAATCGGATTTAGTGACACAAAGTTTGACTTGTTATCAGAGTACAGTCTCGTCGACTTGAAGTCTGCAGATAATATGGTCCACCTTGGTGAAGACACTAACACAAGGTGGAGTCTTCTGAACACCTTGAGCAGGAATGTTGATTTGTTTTAGCATGTGATTCTCCATTGTCAAGTGTAAGAAGCTTCTGCAAGACTGGTCTTCACCGACTGTCCCTTTAAAGCTAGGGAGTAGAGTGGTTCAGCCTGTTGACCACTTCACGTATTTGTGAAGTTGCATCAGACCTAATGCACTGATTTCTGAAGAAACCTTAGTACGGACACAAAGACTAATGTAATATTTGCCAACTTATATCGGCTCTCGCGTGGACGTGACATCCAACTATGGGTCAAAGGACGTGTGCTGCGCAACTGTTCCCTGCCTAGTGGGGGTCCTCCGGATTCTAAGAACCAGTGGTTAGAGACTGTTAGTGTTATGGCTCAAAACTGTTCTCAAGAGCTCAGATACATTCACTTTTTAATCTCCCGGCTCCATGAAATCTCCACGTTGCAATTGTTTCTGCTCATTATATTCCTTTCGCATTTTTTTTACTACTTTTGTTTGCTACATGGCGTGTGGTAACTTGCAAAGTTCTGTGTTAAAACTCAGTCAATCAGTAGTCTTGTTTGTCTCCATTTTGTAATACCCTATTAAATCTTAGTTTGTTTTAAATATTAAACACTTATTCTGTATTTTCGTCACTTGTTTACTTATAGAGACATTAAAGATACCTCACTTGGCTCGTTGTCGCAAAGAATTGGCTGCCAGTTGGACGGACTGTCAGGCTTATTGAGACAGTTACATGAAATTAGTGAATATTTGGAGTTGGTTGCTTCTTCTAAGCTACCGGTTAACCATGGAGTAATATACCACTTGCAGGATATTTTCAATCTGCTTCCAGATCTTAAACTACATGATACAGTTCGTGCTATTCATGTTAACACAAATGATCAAATGCTTGTTATATATGTCGCTGCTATAATGCGAGCGATACTTGCATTACATGACCTAATCAGTAACAAGTTAATAAATCGTGAAACAGAACGAAACGAAGAAGGGTCAGTAAATAATACTGATACAAAGAAAATGTTACTAGGGTCTGGGGACCAAAGCAAACGTGCATTACATAAAAATGATAATTCAGATGACCCGAAGCCAGTGGATTCTGGACCTAAATCTAATGACTCAGATGCTTCAAAGAATAAAGCTGACAAATGAAACTTTGAAAATGCAGTGATCTTGTTTGCGTACACATTTGCTTATGAGACAAATTAGTTGTAAATGGTACACTTCATAAGTGAAAACCTTTGGGAAGTAATGTCGTATGATGTGGAAAACCAATTTTTTATCATATTTTGTGTTGTACAATAAGGTATTTCATGAGGTGTGCATAAATATAACATAAATATCACGATCTCGCGCCTTCAATTTTGGTATCACTTTAAAATAATTTGGAATCTAATTAATTTAATTAATTTTTACATAGCTTGATTCCATACCGTATTTTTGGTACAAGTATGTAGTTTTCAGCATGTGATATCGGTAGCCCAGATTTTGCAGACCGACCATTGATATCGGGTGTGCGTCGGTAGCGAATCGAACCCCGGACCATGCGCATGGTTGACGAGAGTCCTAACCGCTGTGCCACCGACACACAAGCGTGTGCGTGCAAAGATTGATTTTCTAAGTGCAGGATGTGCATTAAGACCACATCTTGCAAACAAAATTTGAGGGAAATGAAAATATTCTGTCTCCCGATCATAATTGCCCTGGGACTAGTCTGTAGCCACAGTCCATTGGATCTCTGAAAGAATTTTGATGTCAGTAAATGTTCAGTGGAGTTGTTTACTGAAGTTTTGGCATGAGACCTTTTAAAAGTTGATTGGCTTATAGCTGTAAATCATGTTTTCCGAAGGTGACATTAGATGACTTTTCCATAGCATCGCCTACATAACACGACATGTGACTTGCCGCTGTCAAATGTAAGGTAATGCTACACGACTGGACTTCATTGACTCCTAGCTTAAGGATAGGGAGTAAAGTGGTAGAGCTTGCTGACTATATCACTTGTTTGGTAGGTTGCATCAGCACCAGTGGGTTGGTCGCTGACGAAACGTCGGCATGGACACAGAAGGCTCATTTGGCATACGCCGTCTCTGTCGTAGGCGTGATATCTAACTGGCTATCGATCAAAAAACGTGTATACTGCGTAGCAATCGCATCTACTTCTTGTGATTTATAATATCCAATAGAACCATATTGTTCTTCCATATTACCATTCATTTTGTTTCATATCTCTGTTTTGAATATCTTTTTACTCTCTTCTCTTGCTTTATGTGCTACGTGAAGTGTGGCAACTCGAAGTGCTGCACATCGGTGCAAAATTCTACGCTGGAACCAGTCAGACATAACACGGAGAGAAGAAATTAATATTATAAATACCAACAACGGTGTTTTTGTGCCGGGAATGATGAAATATATATCACTCACATTTATTCACAGCCCTTGTCGTGATACAATATAATATAAAATTAACTAGATTAACCATAAGATATCAGCTAGTGTATGGAAAACTAGGATATTTCTTACAGACTTTCGTAGATTGTCTGTTGTCCCGTTATGGGAGAAAGGGTATAAATCTTTCCGTGATGGCCACAGGCAGCCCTGTCTGACTGATATAATGGCTAGGATTGCAGTGTATTATATACTTATCCGAAGGTGGGTCTCTAGAAGAGTGCACGGTGGAAAAGTGGCTGGCTTATTAGCCTTTACAAAAACGAAATTAGTTGAATCGTTTTACTCCGATTAGTTCTGGGATAGCAACACATTTACAAGACAACATTTGGAGAAGGAATATTCACTTTTCAGTTCTGTCCTCGTCAACAGCTCCACTGCAATATGTATATAACATTAATACAGTGCATAATGTACCTTTTTACTAGTGGTACGTTTGTTAATAATAATCAATGTCGACATGTCAAACGGGTGATAATTAACTATGGAAATTGGTGCAGCAATTGAAAGGTTAGGGATATTTGTGAAAATTACAACAAGTAGTTATATAATGCGTAATTTACGTCAAAAAATAAGAGGGATGAATGAGTGGTTACATTGTAACGACAGAAGACAAGGGCCAGGCAACAGATCGTTTATTGAGGAAATCAAGAGATATTCATATATTTTTATGTACATTCTTCTTCTTTATTATTAGCAAAGAAACAGCGTCTTCTAATTGGTTGTTTCCTCGCTGAAAGTTATTCTGTCATCTCTTTGTGCCTGTTTCTTTGATGGTCAGACCATATATCTGCGAATCGTATCCGCCCACGCTAAGTCTTTGTTCTTGTTCTTTTCTCATGACCAAGATTTGGGACGTAAACATTGACGTAAATTGCTGTCTACCAATTTTGGCTAGCAGACAACTCTCACCTCAACATTAGATCCGTTTGAATATGCAGTGATAATGAAAGCTGAGGTAGGCAAATTAATACGATGTGTAAAATGATAATGACTTGTAATTAAGATATGAGTGTGAAGTCAACAGTTTCTACAATTTATCTCCAGGTAGCCAAGATAAAATGCCACACATATTACAGTAGAGCCATTGACGAGGATCACATTAAAGGGTGAATATTTCTCCTCAATTTGTCATCTTAATATTTAAGTAGGGATTCTGGCTGCACGTTTATTGGCTTCCTATATTTTCTGATTTAAAGACCACGACTGACATCGATACTATGGCATATATCCAACCAGGTAATGCTAACTCAAACATCACTACAACTTACCCAGTACTTTTAGGAGTTTATGGAGTATTCTCATCTGAAGTAATGACAACTGTTAGTTTATGTTAGGGATGTACACTTACCATTTTCATGTAATATGGAATTCTGGTGGTGGTGATTCTTGACTTCGGCTTAACAGTGATTGATCGTGGTAGACAAGGGTGCTGATAACTTAGGGTCTATTGAATAGAAACACAAAAATAAATGTGCTTCTTGTGCAATGCAAAATCTTACTCTCCACCAACTTCTTAAGGTTAGGGAAAAATTTATTATAGGCATTTATTTGGGATGTCAATATAGCCCTAACTAACTAGTCACTGAGGAGAACTCGACATAGAGAGAGAAGATTGGTTCCGCTTTTGTTAACTTATGCCAACAAGGAATCTGGCTACCTGTCAGTGGGCGTGTTCACAGTCCAGAGGTTCTGCCTGACGTATAGTATGACTAAGAAATAACCTCTGAAAGAAGATTAGTGGATGTTGACCACTAGTGTTTTTGGTTTCGTTGTTTGGATCCACTGAGTAATTAACCTTGAGATTCTAAGTAGAGTTTTGGGTTACACGCGTGAGACAGTGAACGCATTGTGACTGGGACATAATTTATACAGACAGACGATCATCTTTTTCCGACGAATAACTGCATCTTGAGTATAATCAAGTCGGGAATAAGTTTGAAGTGATCACGTAAAAGTCAATCTGAACGAAGAATATTCTTTTCAATAATTTCTCTTCAGGTTCTTACAATTATAAAATATAATATTTGTTCTCGTTACAATAAGACCAGTTATGTGGCAGATACATTTTTTAACGTAGAATAATAATGGGGTGTCAAAATAAATAGTCGTATTTGTGTGACAAACGTGCTAGGCTGAATTCGATTACAAAATAATGTAAAACGGGAGACAATGATGATTAATCATAATAGATTTGTAGAGTGGGGGTAGGATATGAAACTAGCCTAAAAGTCTGCGACTTGTTCTGCTCTACTTGGGATGCTTGACTTGAGCTCTCCTGATGTCAAGAATCAATTAGTGGAAATGTGTCAGAATTACGATCTGTCTTAATAGAGATTACTTGTAACTGAAGATTAAGATTGATATTGCATGGTATCGTTCTTCTTGCTCCGGTGTTTGATTATGAAAGATTTATCACTGAATCGAATGAACTGATAAACACTGAAATCACTAATTCAGCACAGTGTAAATACGAACTATCATAAGGAAACTACTTTCTCGATATCCAAAACCACACTATTCTATTAATTCCAAAAGCTGTTTATCAGTCGAACGCGAAATTACACAGTTGCCTGCTGGACCTACAAGACGACTAATGTAGTCTTCCATAATAATTTATTAGGCGTATCATACTGTGAGACGGTATTATTTACTGAATGACGTTGCGAACAATTTATTCCTCATCATCACACCACATATAACTACGCAGCTTCAAAACTCCACTTTTGTAGTTTACGTTCTTATTTCCCGTTGGTCGTAACGGTGGTAGACATCCGGGTCACGCGTTGAGTTATTCCCACTGAGAATATTCTCAGTTGGTTCGAGGGATCTATCCTAAAAATATTGTTTCACTACGTGATATATCCAATAAACAAATTAATGTGGGACTGCACACTACCAAAGGCTCCCCGAATTATATGGCCAGAAATCAAGGGTGTCTCTGAACTATCGACAGGCTACTTTGCTCTTCTGGTGTGTGTTGAACGCAAACCAACAAATGGTGTCAAAAAATTTAGTCTTAATTCGAAGATTTATTGTACAAAGACGATAAAATGAGCACAATCTACAAAATCAGCTGTCAACAACAGCATATCACTTAATTCAGAAAGCTCGTGAGCTTAAACTGAAATTCATGAAGTATGATCAAGTTCGGGTTTTCTGAAAACCGCTGCCACAACTTTGATTATGGGACGTGGATCAGCTGCAGTAGATAGACTGAAAAACTTCAGGATATACATTCGTGTATTTATATCAAATGGATGGGAAAGTTCCAGAACAATTTCTGGTTAGGGGTTGAATTAATAAAAATTACAATTAGGAATTAGAATGCCATAATAAACAGGGGGATGGGTAAAACTAAAACAAAGTAGCATAATAACTAAGAAAATTGACATTGTGCAAGTCAGTGCCTCAAATCCCACTCCACCTACCTGAGTATCTGCACACAGATGATCTCACCTACCATCGTATAATAAGTGTGGTTGACTGATGATCGCGTCAACATGCATGTGATGGTTGAGTCAGATCACAACTCTTATCGCGTCGTTGTCCAAGGGTTGTGAGTCGAATTGGTGGAGTCCTATGAAATGTTCTGCTTTGATATATCTGCCTGTCCTGCCATCATGGAAAAAACTGCTTCTGATAGACGGTTTAACGGTCGATGTTGCGTATTGTTGTTGTATAATGTATTTATTATTATTATTCCCTTGGGTTTAGAGTGGAACATAGGGCTTCAACAACACATTTCCAATTTCTTTTATCTTCTGCCGTCCTCCTCATCTGGGCCAACGATTGCCCACAATCTCTCATCTCCACCCCACACGATCTCCTTCGTGTCACCCTCAAACCAACAACCCACTCGTCGCTTCCCATTCGGATTCCACTCGAGCGATGGCATGCATTGTCCGCGGTGTCATTCGATGGTCTCCTCAATGTATGCACAATCCATCTTCACCTTCTCCCACATATTAGTTGAGCAATCGGCTGTCGCCTGTTGGTTTGTTCCCAGCCAGAGTTTCTCGTTACTAATTCTTTCTGACCAGCTGACCATTTGATCTTCATTTTGGAGTCAGCCAGAGAAGGTAGCAGTTGTTCATGAAAGTCTGTAGTGGCGTGTCTGAAATTCTTTTCGTGACATGCACTGCAAGTTTCTGACCCGTATAGAACAACTGACTGGCTGACTGACTTCATTGACATTTGTGTTGAAAATGTGAATCTTGTTCCTTATGCTGTCTAAGTGAAGCAGAAGATTTGGGAACTGGTTTCAGGTTGATAAAGGGATATGTTGCCTTTCCGATTCTGACTGGCTGGCTCTCACATCTTCATCCATTCCGACTGCGTGTAGTTGAAACGATGCTCCCTGTCTGGATAAGTGAATGAGTTAACCTCCATTAAACTTTTCCCGTTGATGGTGATTGGTGCTGGTTGTTGTTGTTGCAGTTCCTTGGTTATCTTGATCACCTCCATCTTCTCTATGTTCACTTGGAGTCCTGTCTTCGATGCCTGCCTCTTAGGCCAGTTTGCTTCCAGTTTTCGTCTGTAAGTCTTCGAGTGTGTGTGACATTAGACATATATCATCCACCCGCGAAACCCAGATCTTCTAGAGTCTTCTTATCGGTGGTCCAGCCTTTTCCTGTCTTCTCACTCTCAACGCACAGTATGACGCATAATCCAGTCAACAACAACTAAGAATGTCATCGGTGATAATAGGCAGCCAGCCAGCCAACTTGTCTTACTCCTCTATTCACTTTAAATGCTTCGGTGACTTTTTCTTTGTGGATCATCTAACACGTGCCACTATAATATAACCAGCTGTTGAATGAGGTTGATAAAGACTTGGAAACTGTACGGCGTAGTGTTGAAGTAGTTTCCAAATTACGTCTCGGTCAGAGCTGTCTGCTCATTGACGAAATTATTTTAGGAATTCAGTTATGCCTCACATCCACTATCTTTAAGTTCCAGGGCGAAATATATAGACAAACAGAAGGTGTAGGAATGGGATCACCGATATCCCCTATTGTAGCAGATATCTTTACCGACACCTGGGAAAATATTGCTCTTAATACATTTAATCCTACTGAAAAAATATGGTGGAGATATGTGAATGACACTTTCACAGTGTTAAAAGCAAAACATATCTCTAGCTTCTTGACACCTATAAACTCATTAGTAGAGGGAATAAAATTCACATTTGAATCGGAAAATGAACAAGGAGAATTAGCTATGTTAGACAGTAAAATAAAACGAATAGAAGAAGGTAAACAGCATACTAGCGTTTATAAAAAACCGATGCATTCTAATAGATATTTAGACTTTAATTCATCTCATCCGTTAACTGTTAAGGCAGGCTTAGTTAAGTGTTTAACAAACCGAGCAATGGCACTAAGCAGTACAAGAAAGGACCTAAATGATGAGATAAAACAGATAGAATAAGCGTTGTTATCAAATAACCATTCTATAAAATTCATTAGGAAAATCAGAAAAGGCCAAAAGCGAAATAAAAATGATGGTGAAACTAGTGATGATAATATATATAAGAGAGAATATAAAACATCTACTGTTATACCATATAAGGAGAGGAGATCTGAGGCCCTTCATAGGATTCTTAATAAAGCAGGAATTACAGTGGCATTTAAACCTAAAAACTCATTCAGGGACAAGCTCTGTAGGTTAAAGGACCCAGTTGACTCAATTAGACAAAATAATATAATTTACAAAATACCTTGCAATGACTGTGAGTTAGGTCAACTACATAGGTCAAACTAGTAGGTCAGGGGTAGTCAGATTGTCGGGACATAAGAATTTAGTTAAGTTAAGAATGGTTGACCCCGAGAAGATAAGTAATTTAGAAAAAAGCTCGGCAATTGCAATGCATGCATTAACACACAACCACAAGATAGAGTGGGTGGCAGAGGGTTAAAATTCAAAGAAGTAATCTAGGAAGGTGGAGAGAGACGTTGATTACTGAATCCTTGTTCTTCGAATCCATACTCAATACGTGCAATAGAAATGACTTATCACTCATACCGGAAATATGGGAAATACTACTATCAATAAAATCAAGCGACGGAAAATAATGGGATTATATAGACGAAGTTAGAAAGTTGTGTGAATACCTTGATATGATTATAAGCAATAAATTGTGCTCGAAACTTCATCAGTAAATATCACTGTATAACACTGTGAGACTTCATCAAAATAAATTTTACCCATAATGGAACTACCCATATTTTCTTTAGTATTTTCCCTATCTTCTAAAGGTACAACTTCTTTTGGCTCTCAGGAGGCAAGTGACGTTTATTCCCCACAAGTTACTGGGAATTTTTACTTCAGCTTCTGGATAAGGGTGGTTCATGTTTCGATCTGCGGTCGAAGCACTCCTTTAACCCACTAAGTCAGTAGTAAGACTGGTAAAAAGCGAAGGTCGGGGATGAGGCTAGTAACTCCACCTCGTAAAAATAAACACCACTGCTACCAAAAGTCCAAGTCTCTAGCATGAAGTCCAATGTACCACTGGGAACGTGAAGGAATCAATAAAAACAAAATGCACATAATCTACTGCCAATATGCAATGTTATGATTAAACTCATTTACCACTTATCATCATTACTGAACAATGTCAATCTAGTTCCTCTATCATCATCATCCTCATTATCATCAGTATAGAAACAAACGTCAGCGACTCTATATTTGGCTTCTAACGCGTTAGTGAAGACATTGGCCTCCGCAGTTCTTAGTCTCTTCATATGCTAATTCTCTTGTTGTCTTCTCTGAATTTGAATTTTCACGTTATCATATTCAAGGCTGATAACCATCAAGACTGCTTACCCACTACGCCAGAAGTATGGCTTCTATTCCAGGTCGAACGACTCTAAAATCTTGCTTAGTTTACCAAATAATAGTAAGCCATGAAAAGAGAGGAGGCTAGGCGTGAAGCTAACAACGCCACTCGGTAAAAAGTAACATTATCGCCACTGAAAAATTCAAAGGTTGAAGCCGAATGCTCAACTAGGAATGCAAGGAATGAAAAAGGAGTCATCAAGGAATACAAATATCAGTTATACACTGCACTCCATCATTGAACTAATTATTCAGCACTGATGCATAAATCAATCCGAAGGTGACTGGAGTAAATTATCTCATTTATGTTCTCCAATACCTGCAAGCAAAAACAAGAGCATTATCTGCAGCATTAATTTGAAAAGTAAACTGAATAAACATAATGGTATTCATGGTTTGCGCCAGGAACTCAAGTGATCCGCATCTCTCGACTGACAGTAGTCAAAACTTGTACACTATTTTTATCATTCTAAAATACATCTGTGTTGAAATTCACTCACTTCTGATATCAGGATTCAGTTTTCTTGAAATGAGAATGTGATGCGTAGATGACATGGAGTTTACGTACTCTTTGGTAACATGAGTTAGTAAATACACATGTGAGAACACACTACAGACACTGACAGATTCAGACAAATAAATCCTGCACCAAAGTAAGCGTCCAGTGGGTTTTGATGCTCTATCTTCACCGATATCTTTGCTACCTGGTCCACCAGCACTGCGCTCAATGAGGTGAGTAGAAACAAACTAAAACTACCATAGCTCAGTGAGTGACAGATAAAACACGACAGGATCTCGTATGAATGTCTGTTTATTCAACTTTTGAGGTTTTCGTATGATACGATTTGGTGAGATGAAATCCACTATCCACTCACATTTCCCGAGATCAGGACACAAAGTACTTCACGTTAACTTCCTCCCTCCTTCTTCAAACTCAACCATACTCACTGCTATTATGCAGACAGCTTCCATGCCCTCCTTTAATTCTAATATCTGATAGCGGGTTAGATCAAAAAGTATCACTCCTAGTCTCGCAGAATGGATTTCCAAACTTCATATTCAAGCTTTAAACATCTGAGCGATATGCCAAATTGAACAGCAGGTTTCACTATCTAACACTCTGCCATCTCACGACTTCGATTGGTTTTACTTATCCGAAAAATACGTACAAGACTCACTTTTGGTTATCCATTCTAACTTGCATGTGAATGTTTAAAATTTATCCCACGTACATCAGGAAATTTCATTGTTGATTTAGAGGTAGCATGAAGTTGAAAATTAGAGAACTGACTACTTCACTGGTCTGTCGTAAATAGTTGACTGAATACTACCACTGAAGAAATCTGTAGAAATGAGGAAAGGTTGTAGTACGTAAGCATATCTTTTAGCAGTCTTCTGCTTCTCATTCACTGGATGCGCTTCAAGCAAATTGAAGTATTACTGTAATCAGTGGCTGTGAACCTTTATAGAAAGTGCAAAACGGTAATATATTGCATTAGTTCCGATGTTCAGGTAGAGAAACTGATATAGATGTTGAATCATTTTGAAAGATCCATGTTGTCTTACGCATATAAACTAAAAACGGTGATCATGCCTAACAATTTTGTTAAAAGAGTCTATTGTTTACGACCAGTAATGAATGAGACAACGTTTCACTTGACGAATGACGACATCAAATCAATGATCGACATGAGTAGACTACCCGTCTATAAACTATCTGTGTGAAGACGGCTGAAAAATTACTAGTAATTTCTGGACGCCTGAGTTTAACTCCAAAAAAGATATACCTGGAACTAGGCATTCAGGTACTTGACAACGTCATGTAAACGCCGTTTATCAAACGTGAGGGTGCGTGAGCTTAGCTTAATCTGTTACAATCAGGGATGTGGTATGTATTTAGCTGTATTTGAAGCTTAGCATATGACAAACTACATCAGTTACTTAGATACAGCTCTTTGATGTAACACCACCATCTTAAATGGTTACGTCAGATAGTTTGTAGTGACGAAAGAACACAGTGGTATCTGGAGGGCGGAACCAGTGGAAGCTTTATCTCACAGTTTTCTCGCTTTGAAACCAGTGACTGCCTCAACGTGCGGTTATTCCTCTTTATCTGATCCTTTGTTTGTGGATGAGATAGTGTCGCTCGAATCCTCCTAATATTAGGAGGTATATACGCAGCTACTGTGAGCAGGGTGCGAGCTCCTCACTTTCATATTTTGAAACCTAAAGTGTTACGTGATGAGGACGTCCGAAAGGATGCTATAGTTGCTTTCGAGTCAAGTCCAGCTACTCAAGAGACAGTCAGGATTACTAGTACGAGTGAAGTTTGCACTGTTTTCCGGGTTACTTAAGAAAACCTTAATGTTATACACTTTCGTGATGTAAATTCTTCGTTTTGGAAATGAGTGTGTTTTCTAAACTCCTTTGGTTGTGGCATGATCCTAGGCCATATCTGATGACATCTCCAGCCACTAATTATAGCACTCTGTCAGACTACAGGTAGTCCTGATGCACTAGTAGGTGTCAACCTGACACAACTATCCTTCATCTCATGGCGTTACATCCGCTGATCACTTCCCATGTTAGCGTCGCGATGGCACCAGACTTTGCCCAGGTTGGCATATAGGGCCCTGGCTTTCACCATACGATTAGTGATCTCACCCGTATGATCCCTTCACACACTACCTGGACACACGAACTTATCGACCAGTTCTCGCGATTCACCTGTCAGAATGAGTGCAGGTACAAACTCTCGCCAATCTTACCACTGTACTTCTCTCTCGGGCGGAGCAAAACCCACAGCATGCTTAAAGACACTGACGTGTAACTAAATAAGGGGGATTTAGGCAACCTGTTCTTAATTTCCCTTTAGGACAGTTTTGACTGCGAACTCGAGGTCAGGGAGTCTTTCCCCAGACAAAAAATCTACGCCGTCACGCGTTATATCTTCAGGAACTGTCTCCGGAATGTTATCGGTGGAAAGGTTAAAGAAAAAACGGTATGATTGGCTAACGTAGTCTGATCCCATCGTCGGTTGGGAAGAATGGTGACAGATGGTTGTATCCTGTCATTCTATCTGAAGTATTTCTTCAGAACGTCTTGAAGAATGTTAACTAACTTCTCAGGGAGACCCTTCCAACACAGTATTCCAAGGTCAGTTCTACCCAGTGAATAGAAGGCAGCCGCATTTTGAAGAAATACAACGGTTGTTGGGCTGCAAAACATGTGATGGTGTTCTAGAAACTAACAGATGGTGAAAAAGTGATTAATGAATCCACGACAGGAAGGAAACAAAGCCTGCTCATCGTTAATCAGTTTCTCAATGACAATATTAACAATGATAACAATGATATTACTCCAAACAAAACTTTTGATATGGTGTGGGGTTCTCACAGGTATTATACAGCTTTCTGAGCAATATATCAACCAATAATTTAGACGCTACTGGTAACAGACTAATACTTCTATGAATGTCACATGAGTTACATAATCACTTTTAAAAGACAGGCAAGGTGATACCTTCATACTACATTGATTGGCTATTCTCACTTTCCCATACCTTCCTGATTAATCCAGTTAGATTCCTGGCTAGATTTTTACCACCATCCCTTAAAAGAGCCAGGGTAAGATTTCTGCACCGGGCTCCTTAGGTGTTTGATGAATAAGCGTTCATTTATGATCTCCACTTCGTTTGGTAGGTCGGTATCAGCCGACCATGGATAACTGTGATTATTCGTTTTGCATAGTGGTGCCGTGGGCCAGGAAAAATATTTCTCACACTGCTCTGCCTAGTATTCTAAGTGTCTATTTTAAGTTCTTCACCTCAGAAACAGTCCCCCTCGGTTGGATACTTGGCAGCGGTAGCAGTTGCTAAGATTTTGCTTATGTCAGTCTGTTGAGGAAAACAGGTATGATGACGCCAAATCTCATGAAACACCTAGCATACACTTAAGGATGATTAGAATCCACACAACCTTTCCAGAAGGAGAGACAGTATGCGATGATGAAGTTGATGTTTGCTAGAAATAGACACTGATCTGCGGAGTACTACAAAAGACGGTCCCCACTGACGAAGTTAACGATCTTCCTTCTAGCTAACAACTGGGACTATGGTATCTGTTGGACGTGCATGTTTCAGGAAATCACTCAGCTAATAAATAAAGACCATCCCTAATTGCGTCCTGGATTCAATCCATTGGTTGGCATGCAGAGATGACGAGAAAGAAACGCTTCCCTGGCCGATCACTTTTTACTCCGTTTTAAGGTTCTAGCTGCATAGAACGTATATAACAGTAAATAGGGATCCAGTAGAGTAATGCAGCATTGGCTGTAACGCCTAGTACGAAACCGACACCAAATGAGCTGGATACTTATGCCACAGTGTCTGTTGATATGCACATGCAGTACAAGCTATTCTAACTTACAGATGGAGGAGGTATTCGAATTACTTCACTGGGACCTTGCATTCAGGTCCATGTGATGTAGCACATGCCAGCAGCAAGGCTTTCTAGAGGTTTAACCTCACCTACCTGTTGTCCGACTTGCTCCACTGTGAGACCGTAGTAGCTGATAAACTTGAGCACGATATGTTTTCGAAAAATAACAATAGCCATGTTAGATATTCCACCAGATGCAAACACTTTGAAGGTTATTAACTACCTGCTCGAAATTGCACGAATAAACTGAGATTTCAAATAGTAGTACATGGCAGATGAAAGTGAAGTTTCAAAAAAGGTAAAGATGAGAAGAGTAAAAATGAAACAAAACGGCTTAAAAGTAAGAATGAAAATAGGATGAGACAGTATCTAGTTGCTGAATATTTGAATGTTAAAATAATACATGATAGTGGTAATGCAAATAGAATTTTCTGTTCATCGATGTTCCGTGATTAGTACAGGCGCTAAGGTACTGCTTAGATGTCCAAACCGAAGCAGGTGGTTAGTTTAAGAGACTAGATCTTTAACATTTGACATGACGCCTGATCCAAAAAGCAATAGGGCAGCGTTTCCTTGGATGCCAGCAGCCAAAACCAGGTCCATATCCCATGCTATACTTTTGAATTCTGGAGATCATATCCATTTTCAGCTCCCCTAAGTGGACCGTTGTGTCAATCATTCCAACTATAAGCTATGTGCATCCTGACTGGCACGCTCATCTGTGCGAGGACGCCCCCAAAGGCGTGATGCAAACAAGCTTGACTTATCTAATAAAGGCTATGAATACCTAGACGTGTGAGGCAGACCAGATTATACAAATACTGGAAAGAATCGGGTCTTTTAAGAGGCGGCACTCATATGACTAAATGATTGACTGGTTTCAACATAGAACTTTGCACCGACGTGCAGCAGTTCGAGTTGCCACACTCCATGTAGCAAACAAAGTAAGAGAAGAAAGTAAAGGGAAATTCAAAACAGAGACAGTAAACAGAGATATGAGGCAAAAAGAATAGTAATATCGAAGAACCATATAGTTTTATTGAGCATTATAATTCACAAGGAGCGGATGCATCTATGCCAGTTATTGAAGATGATTTTGAGCCATATTTTATTTTTATTTTGATTTACAGCTTGATTCCACACCGTATTTTCAGTACAAGTGTGGAATTTTCAGCATGGATATCGGTAGCCCAAATTCAGGCCGACCATAGATATCGGGTGTGCGCCGGCAGGGGATCGAACCCCTGACCATGTGCATGGTCGGCGAGAGTCCTAACCACCGATTGTCTCCAGCCTTCGTTGGTTTTCACCAGCTCGAGGACCCCAACCAGGAAGTCTACACCTTCCTACGTGGCTTAAACTAACTGTTGTGGATTTCACTGACTAATGTCGTGTTTTGGTTTGACCACCACTGGCTATTTTCCAACCTGACCTTATGTCAGCTGACATTGCCCATCGAGACTAGGCATACATAACACATGTCCTAACCATCTCAGTCGATGTAACTTCACAGCTTCGTCTATTGATTTTCCCTCCTTACCTAACACTCGACGCCTAACCTCAACATTGCTCACCCTATTATACCACCTAACACGGGAGATAGAACGCAGGCACCTATGATCAAAGACAGCTAGTCAGCCTTTTCATGTCTTCCGCTCTCAATGGCCTGGTCTCACAGCCATAAAGGAGGATGGGGTGGACTGCTGAGCAACTGTCGCTGGCTGATGCAACTTCCCAAATAAGTTAATTGGTCAACACGCTCCTTATTTCTAAGCTAGGAGTCAATGTAGTCTAGTCCTGTAGCATAATCTTACTTTTGGTGGGAGTGAATCGCATACCAAACATTCGCAGACTGCAGCTCAAGGTGTTCAGAAGACTCTGCATTTTGTCAGCGTCTTCACCTAGAAGGACTATATCATCTGCATATTCGAAGTCGATGAGATTACCCCTTGGTAACAAGTCAATCCCTGAGTCTCTGAAGTGACTTATGGTTAAGTCCATTAGTACATTTATGATGAAATTGAATAGAAATGGGGATAGTGGGCATCCTGTCAGACACCACTAGTTGTCACCACTTCAGATGACAACTCGCCATAAGCTCTTACCTAGCTGCATGAGTTCGAGTAGAGTGCCTTGATCAGTGCAATGTATTTTCTCGACATTCTCTTCACAGCCAAACATTGCCATAGTACTAGTGACAGTTTTTGTAACCTCCGTCAGTGACGGGGAGCTGTGTTTATACTCCTCTAACGACGAAAAACAAAGGCCAGGCGGCAGATCGTTTATTGAGAAAATCAACAAACTTTTAAGTACATTTTTATATGTTATTGTAAGCAGAGAAACAGCGTCTTTTGACTAGTTGTTTTCTCGCTGAAAGTTATTCTGTCATATTTTGGTTGTTTCTTTGATGGTTCGACTATATATCTGCGAATCGTATCGGCCCATGCAAAGTCTGTTGTGATTGTTTGTTGAGTTAGTCTTTGTTCTTGTTCTTTTGTCATGACCAAGATTTGGGACGCAAACATTGACGTAAACTGCCTTCTACCAATTTCGGCTTGCAGACAGCTCTCACCACACTCCATTCAGGAATGTGTTAGATGCAGGGTAAGTTGAGCGTGACTGAAGGCCAATTAAATTGCTCCTCAAAGTCTTCTTTTCAGCGTTCCAGTCGCCTATCCTGAGAACTAATTATGTTGCTTTTTTCTTAGAGACTGTTTCACTTATCGTTTGCCTTTCACCACCTGTTTCACTGATCGGTCTAAATGGTTGTCTGGTGTTACCGATCGCCGATGCCTTTTCCATCTCTTTCTCTTTTGTCGCTTACCTTTGTTCACGCTAGTTTCTGATGCTCCATGTTTGTTTGCGTTTGAGTAGCTTTCGCTCCTCATCATAATTGGAGCTCGCTGGAATCAGTCTTCTTTCGTCAGTCAGTTCGGATGAGGTGGGAGAAATCCAATAGCTCTTACTTGCTTTGGGTTTCAGGTTGTTAACAGCTTTTACAACTGTGTCTACAGCTAACTGTATGTTGTGCCAGGCTATCTCAGGGGGAGTCTTTTGCTGTCGACCTCAAATACACGTTTCGCTATTTCCTCCTTATATAAAGGGACTCAGAGTCTTGATCCGGTTGGGAACGTAACTGTTTCGCTGCTAACAATTTTTTATGTCTGTTTAGACGTAAGCATAAACGTGCACGAACCAGGGCGTGGTCGGAGTCTACGCACGTGTTCCAGAAGTAGCAGCAGTCTTCTACTGACCCTCTCCAAGGATACCCTATGGCTAAGTGGTCTATCTGAGTCCAGCGTTGATTTTGTAATGGAGGTCGCCAGGTTACGCAGTGTCTGTCTTTGTGCCTAAAGTCAGTGCTAACTATGAACAAATGGTTATCTGAACAGAACTGTAGAAGACGATCACCGTTTTCGGTTCGTTGGCAGGGAACTCCATAGGTACCACCTACATACTTCTCAGCCTGGCAGTCATATACGATACACCAAGGCATTTTGATGTTAAATAAATTAATCACAATGGAAATTGGTATCCACTTTGCATCACATTGAGAAAAAAGAACAGATATTAGTGTGTTGACAGCTATTAGCGACGGCCTACAATTAGATAGAGATAAACTGCCTGTGGTTTTCAGAGATAACACTGGTCGTTAGCACAGAATATTTTCTGGAAGACAACCGAAAGTAGAATGCTTCTATCACATTTTATTTCCGTAATACTGGTAAACACTAACTCACTACCTCTGTACTTAGATTTCAAAAGATTCTCCTTAGTAGTTTATTTACTGCCCAGTTCCAAATACTGTCATCATAACTGACGAGATTATGAAACTTCACAATCTGAGGTGTCTCGGGACACCCTTCCCCAGCGAGAGGTACTAGCTGAACTAGGAATTAGATTGAAGAAGTATCGTGGGAAGACATGTCACCACTCAATTAAGCCATGGATTGTTGGTATCAGATGTCCAGGAGTGGCATTCAGCCCAAGTGAAACATCAAGTTGTTTCATCCTGAAAAGACAAAAAGTTGTCTTAGATGAAAGACATCTTCTAGATCAGGAAATGGCTGAAGCAATCGCACACTACTTGTCTAGAGTCTTCAGTCAGGAGTCGCCAACAGCAATAGCATCAGCACTGATTGTACCAGAAGAAAATGGGACATCGTGTACTGATATCAATGAAATATCTTATTATTACCTTTAAGCAAACCTGACACAAAGAAATCAATGGGACCTAATAATCTCTACCGAACGCTTTTCAGGGAACCGGCATCTCACATAGCCTGCCCACTGCCCACAATATTCCAACTATCTCACATACATGGGGCGTTATTACATGATAAGAAGGGCGCAGTAGAAAACTTCAGCCATAAGAGAAGATCTAGGTACAATATTTTAAACTGTCTGCGTTTTATTCTCACGAGGACCTTGATCAAGATTCTGAAAATAATCAAGGGAGTCGCTGTGGCATACTTCGGAAATAAAAACTTGTTATCCGGAGCACAGCACGAAGTTCGAGAAATCAGTTGTGTTTGACAAAAATCCTCATAACAACGGGGAGATGGGTCAAATACAATGTCGAAAAAATCACCTACTCTGTATTCATAAATTTTAAGAAATTTTTCTTTAAGCGCATCACAAAACATCGCTCATGAAATATGAAATTGTGGGAATCAGTGGTTACCGGCTCAAATGGCTCAGGGTATTCCTCGTAAATAGAAGACAAGAAGTCAAAATCAATTCGAAACTTTCTTCCTGGACAACAGTACCTAATTGTGTTCCGTGAGGTATTGTACTCAGCTCTCTCTCATTCTTGTTGTATGCCAGCAAATTACCTGGGCTCACCTAATAGCTTATGGTTCTCTACTCAAGTGACCTAAAAATTTGAAGAGAGTCCAAGGATGACAGTGATATGATTACATTGAAAACAGACCTCAACAAAGTTTTATGTTAGTCCAAAGAATGGATGCTCCCGATCAATGTTGCGAAATGCACAAGTGTCAGGGTGTACGATATAGAAGTAATACCAGTCCCCTTTACAGACCTATGTTTCATCATTAGTCATTACCTAAAGATTACGGCACACTGTCACGCCGTAGTAGCTCGTAGCTTTAGATCTTTAAAGGCATTTACTAGAATCACCGGTGAAATGTGTACCACTTTGTATTCATCCCTGATGAGAGAAAAACTATAAAACTACATCCATGCGGCCAGTCCTTACTTCAAAGAACACCCATATATTGTAGAAAGAGGTCAAAGTATGATTCTTAGTACGACCTATCTACCATACGATACACAATGTTACAGTTTGAATCTCTTTTCCTTATCTCGCCAAAAACAGAGAGGGGATCTCATCACAGTGTTCAAAATTCTAAGAAATAACTATGGTCCTGACCTATCTTCTCTCTTTCTTTCCACCAGATCAAAACATCTCAACTGACATCACATAAGAGTTCAAGGGGAAAGCGGGAATTATGTCACAATGGAGTAATGACAATCCCACGTGGTCCTAAACTACCAGAAGATGTGGTATCTGTGTCCTTAATTGACTTGTTGAAGATGGGATTAGACAAGCATAGATATTTACTAGAAAAAATCAACATAGACATGAAACCATTCAGCCACTGAGATCCGATTCAACGGCCAGTCAATTCTATCTTCTACCAATTCGTAATTTAGCGCGACCACCGACCAGTGTCATCGGTGGGACATCAATCATTACACTTGACTGGATGAACCTCACTGGTTCAAGTGGCTAAATGGTCTAGGAGCTTACCTTGTAACCTGAAAGTGCTGGGTTCGGACCCTAGTGGGTGCGTACTGCCGATGATTCCCAAACTAGGATGAAACAGCTGTCCAGTACTACCTAGTTTGTAATAGTTCTCTAACTGATATCAATCCGTGGACAAACTCGTAAAAATATACATGAAACCTTTAGTCCTTAACTTACTGATTTAAAGCTGAATAAGCAGACTTAACTTCAGTAGTTCAAGTCATCATTATAGCTTCAGCCTTCGACAGATTCTGAAACATAGACATACTTGCCGACATCCAACAATCGTCATCTTTCTTAACTTGAGGTGGCATTCGATTCCATCGACCAAGGGGTACTATGGCAATGTTTGGCTGTGAAGAGAATGTCGAGAAAATACATTGCACTGATCAAGGCACTCTACTCGAACTCATGCAGCTAGGTAAGAGCTTATGGCGAGTTGTCATCTGAAGTGGTGACAACTAGTGGTGTCTGACAGGATGCCCACTATCCCCATTTCTATTCAATTTCATCATAAATGTACTAATGGACTTAACCATAAGTCACTTCAGAGACTCAGGGATTGACTTGTTACCAAGGGGTAATCTCATCGACTTCGAATATGCAGATGATATAGTCCTTCTAGGTGAAGACGCTGACAAAATGTAGAGTCTTCTGAACACCTTGAGCTGCAGTCTGCGAATGTTTGGTATGCGATTCACTCCCACCAAAAGTAAGATTATGCTACAGGACTAGACTACATTGACTCCTAGCTTAGAAATAAGGAGCGTGTTGACCAATTAACTTATTTGGGAAGTTGCATCAGCCAGCGACAGTTGCTCAGCAGTCCACCCCATCCTCCTTTATGGCTGTGAGACCAGGCCATTGAGAGCGGAAGACATGAAAAGGCTGACTAGCTGTCTTTGATCATAGGTGCCTGCGTTCTATCTCCCGTGTTAGGTGGTATAATAGGGTGAGCAATGTTGAGGTTAGGCGTCGAGTGTTAGGTAAGGAGGGAAAATCAATAGACGAAGCTGTGAAGTTACATCGACTGAGATGGTTAGGACATGTGTTATGTATGCCTAGTCTCGATGGGCAATGTCAGCTGACATAAGGTCAGGTTGGAAAATAGCCAGTGGTGGTCAAACCAAAACACGACATTAGTCAGTGAAATCCACAACAGTTAGTTTAAGCCACGTAGGAAGGTGTAGACTTCCTGGTTGGGGTCCTCGAGCTGGTGAAAACCAACGAAGGCTGGAGACAATCGGTGATATGGCTCAAAATCATCTTCAATAACTGGCGTAGATGCATCCACTCCTTGTGAATTATAATGCTCAATAAAACTATATGGTTCTTCGATATTACTATTCTTTTTGCCTCATATCTCTGTTTACTGTCTCTGTTTTGAATTTCCCTTTACTTTCTTCTCTTACTTTGTTTGCTACATGGAGTGTGGCAACTCGAACTGCTGCACGTCGGTGCAAAGTTCTATGTGGAAACCAATCAGCCATCGTCGAACAAGGAGTGAAATGGCATTCTTCCTTTTATTGCCCTTACGGCTTAGGAGACGAACTTAGGCTAGCAAAAGCACCTAGGTTTGTAAGAATTTTTTCTGCAGTCCTCATCATGTGACACAACAGTTGCCATGAGGCTGTAAACTCGATCACACGATCTCTTTTGAAATATTCAAACGCTCAACTCTTGGTAACACATGCCGCATTCAGCTGAATACCTAGACTGGGATAATACTAAATGGTCTTCTCAGTGTGTGTCCGATCCACCTCCCATCCTTGCGATATACTTGTTGGTTAACAAGTCTCAGTTGCTAATCGCTTATGGACATCTGAACTTCGTTATCCAGTGTGTAAAGTCATCTGTCGCTGAAAGTTCACGACATGTGGGAAGTACTTTCCATGACACACCAAGTCTCTGAACAATATAGAAGCATTGATTTGATATTATTGTTGACAGTCCAAATCTTGTTCTTTGTGCTGCTTATTGCAGTCGATTCCCACACAGATTTCAGTGTAATGCAAGTCTGTTTTGCTTTTCTGATCCTGTCCTTGTCATCCCCATCCGTGTCGCCTGTAGCTGAAACGAAGGTTTCTAGATAAGTAGAAGAAAGGATCTCGTTCAAAGTTCTCATGTTGGTGGTGATAAGTGTTTGCTATTGTTGTTATAAGTAGTGGTGGTGGTGGCTGATAATCTTCATCACCTCTGTCTGCTCAGTTTCCCCTGAAGTCCCGTCTTTGCTGACTGCTTCTTCAGCCAACTTGCTGGCTTTTGCCTGTATATCTTCGAGTTTGTGTGACACTAGGCATAAATTGTACGTGAAGTCCAAATCTTCTAGAGTCTCCCTGACGGCTATACGTATGCCTAACGTATCGCACCCCACAGTCTTTTACATGATCCAGTCCACCATAATCAGAAATATTCTCGGTGAAAATAGGCAGTTTTATCTTGCTCTTGTCTTCACTTCAAACGCTTCAATTGGTTTTCTGGTATGATGTTATAAGGTCTCTCCCACGTGACGTCTGTTCTGCTTCAGTTTTCAGTTTATCGGAGAATCGTCTTCTGTCTTTCCTAACACTATCATTCACTTATTTATTCTGTGCCTTGTACGTCGAACTTCTCCTTTTAGTTGTCCATCTTTGTACCGCTTCATCCCCTGTTTCACTATCTTTCTCTTCTCTATTAGTTCCCAGGTGTCTTCAGAGATCCATTCCTCGTCTTTCCTCTTCTTCATTTTTAAGATGAGGTCACTTCGTCCATTTATCTAGGAAGCACTGTTTCAGCTTCAGATGATACGAATGAGGATGTCAAAGGCAGGATCACAACAGCAAGACAGACCTGCATTACTCTGAAAGCATTTCCTATTTTTGCTTACAGGAATGAATCACCTTTCCACTAAGATGTATTCGGAATTAAATGGAGATCGTGGGCACACATTCTTAAGGAGCAGTTTGTTAGTGTTGCACTCTATGCCATGGATTTAACGGGGTGTCAGAAGGAATGTGTTCCTTATACCTTTAGCTATTTATATTTTGAGGAGATTAGGTGTATTTTAGAGGCGTGTAACTGGTTGAATATGATGTTAGGTTATCCAGTGGAATGTATTTGTGGTGTCCTAACTTTTCTCTAGTTGAATATGATGGAATGAAACATGATAAATCTATATTTCGATAAAATCTTAAGATCCCGTCAGTTGTTGGAAAGCAGCTGATTTATGTATATTTGGAATATGATTTATTTGCGATATGAATACCTACTCAAGTTGAGAGCGAAATACCTAGTGTAAGCAGTATATTAAGGACTGCAAGGTGAATAACGTAGAAGAATAATTTAAACAGGAAAATATGTAATTTCGCAATGGTCGGATTGATAATAGTTATCAAATGCAGTATGTGGAGATCAAAAGTCTACAACTTTTGTGTCTAGTGTAGTGTGAATATCTATTCTAAAATCATAGTGGATTTTAATATGTGTGAAGCTTTGAAAATAATTTAGCAGGGCAGCTGAAGACTGTTAAAGTCTTCTTTTTGACCACACTAGTCAGATTTTAGCTGTTCGCTGTGATAACCTCAAACAGCCGAAGAAGACCTGCGCAGGTTTATCTGCTAGTTATTCTAGGTGACTGTGAAAAGTGTACATGGTGTCCCGTGTGAATCATGTGCTTAGAAAATGAATCGATATGTGCAAATTTTTTATATATTTTTTGATTACAGCTTGATTCCACACCGTGTTTTTGGGACAGGTATAGAATTTTCAGCATGTGATATCGGTCGCCCAAATTTTGCATTATTATTATTATTATTATTTCCTTTAGTTCCCAGAGGAACATAGGGCTTCAGCCATGCGTCTCCATTGCGTTCGGTTCTCTGCTAGAGTCTTCACCTGGCTCCAGGTCTGCCCACATGCTTTCATCTCCTCTTCACATGATCTCCTCCAGGTCACCCTTGGACGACCAACTCGTCGCTTCCCTTTCGGGTTCCACTCGAGGGCTTGTCTAGTGATGTCACTTGCTGGTTTCCTCAGAGTGTGGCCAATCCATCTCCATTTCTTCCTGCCTATTTGTTTCACAATCGGTTCCTGGTTGGTTCGCTCCCAGAGATCTTTGTTGCTGATCCTTTCCGGCCATCTGATCTTGAGTATTGAGCGAAGACATCTGTTAATGAAGGTCTGTAGCTTGTTTGAGGTGCTTTTTGTGACACGCCAAGTCTCTGATCCGTATAGTAGTACTGACTTCACATTGGAGTTGAAAATCCCGATTTTATTTTTGACGCTGAATGATGTTGATCTCCACACAGACTTGAGAGTAGTGAAAGCTTGTCTTGCTTTTCCGATTCTTGCTTTGATGTCCTCGTCAGTTCCGCCTGTAGTTGAAACAATGCTTCCCAAGTAGGTAAAGGAGGTAGTTTCTTTCAGGTTCTTTCCATTTATGCTGATTGCTGTCTGTTGTTGTTGGCCAGGGATCTTCATCACCTCCGTTTTCTCTATGTTCACCTGGAGTCCTATCTTTGATGCTTCCTCTGCCAACTTGTTACTTTTCACTTGCATATCTTCCAGTTTGTGGGAAATCAGGCATATATCATCGGCGAAGTCCAGATCCTCCAAGTTCTTTGTGTGAGTCCATTTTATGCCTGTTTCCTCATTGCCCGCTGTTTGTCGCATTATCCAATCTACCGCAATCAGGAAAATCATTGGCGATAGTAGGCAACCCTGTCTTACTCCTGTCTTCACTTCGAAGGATTCCGTGAGCTTCCCGTTGTGGATTACTTGGCATGCAGCGTTGTCATACAACTGTTGGATGAGATGTATAATTGTCGGTGGCACCCCGTAGTAGCGAAGTAGTTGCCAAATCACCTCTCGATCGACGCTGTCGAAGGCCTTTTCAAAGTCGATGAAGTTGAGATAGACAGGTGACTGCCATTCCAAACTTTGTTCATTGATGGTCCGTAGTGTGGCGATTTGATCAGTACATGACTTGTTTCTCCTGAATCCAGCTTGTTCTGGTCGAAGTTTTTCATCCAGGGCTTGTTTGATCCTTTCCAGGATGATGCGGCTTAGTATTTTGCTTGGGATGGACAGGAGCATAATTCCGCCCCAGTTCTTGCATTGACTTGAACTGGCTGACCATATATATCAGGGGTGCGGCGTCATGTTATCGAACCCCGGACCATGTGCGTTGTCTGCGAGGTTCCTAACCGCTGTTCCACGGACGCACAGATAACATGTATGAGGTATCCGTCTATCAGTGAAGAAAATTGGTGGATGCATGGTACTCCTGGTAGCTCATTCTTGGAAATAGGATGAACAGAAATCGATTTCCTGCAAGTCAAGAAAGACCAAATATGCTGTGTCATTGCCTGAATTTACTGTAGTTATAAAAAGTAGTTTAATATACTCCAATATTTTAATGATGACAGAGAAAATACCATAAATTAAAGCATGCTAAATGTAAACATTACAATTTTTAGTTTAAGTAATCATCATTTTATGAGTTTTGTAAAGTAGAAAGCAAAGGGAAGAAAAGACAGAAAAGAGATAAAACAGTGGTAGCTTATAAGGTTACACAACAACAAGGGAAATTATAATTTATGAGGTCTAAAATCACTATTGTGAATCATTACTCAGGCAACTTAATTAAAATCACAGTTCATCTATCAAGAAAGGAAGCTAGAGATCGATCACATTCTTGAATGAGTTTTGTTGAAAAAGTCGGGTGGCAATAGCTTCTACATTATTATATTATTATTGTTCATTTGGGTTCCTAGTGGGACATAGGGCTTCAACTGCATGCCTCCACTTGCTTCTGTCTTCTGCTGTACTTTTCACCTGCATCCATGTTAGTCCATACTGTTTCAACTCCTCTTCACACGATCTCCTCCATGTCACCCTTGGACGTCCCACTCGCCTCTTCCTTTTCGGGTTCCACTCAAGGGCCTGACGCGCGATGTCACCCAGCTACCGCCTCAGCGAGTGTCCACTCCATCTCCACTTTCTCCTGCATATTTGTTGGGCGATTGGTTCTTGTTTTGTTTGTTCCCATAATTTCTTGTTGGTGATTCTTTCCGACCATCTAATCTTCAGCATAGAACGAAGGCAGTTGTTGATAAAGGTCTGCAACCTGTTGAAAATACTCTTGGTGACCCGCCAAGTTTCTGATCCGTATAGAAGGACTGACTTGACGTTTGTATTGAAAATCTGAATTTTGTTGTTGATGTTGAGTGACGAAGATTTCCAGATTGGTTTCAGGTTGGTGAATGTGTTTCTCGCCTTCCCGACTCTCGATTTGACATCCTCTTCCGTTCCTGCTGTAGTTGAGACAATGCTCGCTAGATAAGTGAAAGAAGTAACCTCTTTCAAATCCCTCCCGTTGATGGTGATTGGCGCTGGATGCTGCTGTTGTTGTTGTCGGTTGGTCATTTTCATAACCTCCGTCTTGTCCATGTTCACCTGGAGTCCTGTCTTCTCTGGCTGCTTCTTCGACCAGTTTGTCGGTTTTCGCTTGTAAGTCTTCGATTTTGTTTGACATCAAACATAAATCGTCCGCGAAATCCAGGTCTTCTAGATTCTTCACTTCAGTCCAGGATATCCCTGTTTTCTCGTTTCCCACTGTCTGACGCATAATCCAGTCCACCACAACTAGGAATATCATTGGTAATAATAAGCACCCTAGTCTGACTCCTGTGTTTACTCCAAACGCCTCACTGAATTTTCCCTTGTGGATCGCTTGACATGTGCCGTTGTCGTACAGTTGTTGAATAAAGTTGATGAATATTTGGGGTAGTCCGTAGTACTCGAGTAGTTTCCAAATTACTTCGCAGTCAACGCTGTCGAAGGCCTTCTCAAAGTCTATGAAGGAAGTTGAGGTAGAGATTTGATTGCCATTCCATGCTTTGTTCTGTGATGATGATGCGTAGAGTTGCAATTTGGTCAGAACATGATTTGCCTTTCCTGAATCCAGCTTGTTCTGGTCGGAGTTCTGTATCCAGTGCGTCCTTTATTCTCTCCAGGATGATGCGACTCAGGATTTTACTTGGCGTCGATAGGAGCATGATTCCTCGCCATTTCTTGCAGAGTCCTAGGTCGCCCTTCTTTGGTAGTTTCACGAGGTAATAGCTTCTACAAATTATTTTAAATTTGGTCTCCGCTACACGTTCAATATTTTTAAGGGTTCGGAGGTTAAAAACACAGTTTCTCAGGGAGATATCTTATAACTTTCCTTCAAAGCCATACAGTGTACAGGAATTAGTATGTATGTTGTTAACGGTAAAGCTTTGAAATAAAGTTACGAAAAGTGACCTCTCTGGTGACTTACGTGCTCTTAACTCACATTACATGGGATTCTGAAATCTTGATGAAGTGTTGTATCTCCACGATTAATCTGGTAGTAGCATTTTGTAAATATCCACTCCCATTCAGACATAAATTTCTTGGAATAGGCTGAGAAAGTCGGATAAAAGCCCTCATCTTTGTTCTTTCAATGTATTTACTACCGCACGTGCAAGTAATTTCCTAAACATAGTTGGATGTGGCAGGGTATTTACCTAGTTTAGATTGATGCTGTATAATCAGAAAAGCTTAGCCACAGGCAGATATATTTTATTCTCTTATCAATCCTTTAGGATACCGCTTCTTTTTTGAATTAAAAACAAATAAAGAAGCTTTTCTTCGACTTTCTGCTTACCATAATTCAGGATGAATCTCTTCATATATCCACTCTTCCTGATGCATTGCTCAATAAAGCTTCATACTTCGACGTCGGCTTTGTCATAAAGTGTTTTCACTAATCCACGTCTATAGCTAACAGGATAGAAGCCATTGCAATGAAGTTACTGCCTGGTCAAAGTTTATTTTCTATGGGTGGACTTTTTGATCCTGCCATCATTTTCCACCCAGGATATTATCATTTCATCTAAATTTATTAAGAGAAGCGAGGCGTTTGAAGTGAATACAGGAGTAAGACAAGCTGGCTGGCTGGCAGCCTGTTATCACCAATGATATTCTCAGCTGTGGTGGACTGGATTATCCGTCAGACTGTGCGTTGGGAGCGAGGAGACAGGAATACGCTGAACGACCGATAAGGAGACTCTAGAAGATCTGGGTTTCGCGAGTGGATGATGTATGTCTAATGTCACACACACTCGAAGACTTGCAGGAGAAAACTGGAAACAAACTGACTGAGGAGGCAGGTATCGAAGACAGGACTCCGAGTGAACATAGAGAAGACGGAGGTGATCAAGATAACCAACGAACCACAACAACAACAACAACTAGCATCAATCACCATCAACGGGAGAAGTTTAATGGAGCTTACCTCACACACTTATCCGGCCAGGAAGCATCGTTTCAACTACACGCAGTCGGAACGGATGAAGATGTGAGAGCCAGCCAGCCAGAATCGGGGAGGCAAGATACACCTCCATCAACCTGAAACCAGTTTGCAAATCTTCTGCTTCACTCAGCTAGCATAAGGAACAAGATTCGCATTTTCAACACAAATGTCAATGAAGTCAGTAAGTTAGTCAGTTCTTCTTATAGGGGTCAGAAACTTGCAGTGCGTGTCAGGAAGAGAATTTCCAACACGCCGCTGCAGACTTTCATGAACAATTGCCACCTTCTCTGGCTGGCTTCATATTGAATACCAAATGGCCAGCCGGTCGGAAAGAATTAGTAACGAGAAACTCTGGCTGGGAACAAACTGACAGGCGAGAGCCGATCGCTCAACTAATATGTAAGAGAAAATGGAGATGGATTGTGCATACATTGAGGAGACCATCGAATGACATCGCGCGCAATGCATGCCATCGCTCGAGTGGAATCCGAATGGGGAGCGACGAATGGGTTGTTGGTGTGAGGGTGAAACGTTGGAGATCGTGTGAGGAGGAGATGAGAGATTATGGGCAATTGTGATCCATGCTGACGAGGACGGCAGAAGAAAGTGGAGATGTGTTGTTGAAGCTCTATGCTCCACTTGGAACCCAAGGGAATGATGATATATAATAATATCAAAAGGAGAACGTGTATTGAGAAATTATCTTCTCACTAGCTGCAATTTTCGTAAACCTAGTGTTTTCTTACCTAATATGTGTGCCGATGAAGGTTTTTCTTTCAAACATTTCTCTAGCTGTAGTGACCTGTCATGCTTTTTATGAACTGAACAAATTCTTTCACCTTATAAAAAAGTTTGAGTAGCTAGTTCTTCCTTATAGTAAGTCGGAATTTAAATATGCTAAAAGTTGTTAAAACTTAGGTATAAGCCATTCTGCATATCTTTGTGATGGATGAGTCTTTCGAGCGTGCCATCTATTTTTTGATCGTACTAGTGTTTAGGAAGTTGAAGATAGCATTACTTTCGTGTCCGATGGTGAGATCAGTGTTTTCTTGTAGACATGTGAAAATTTCAAGTGTGTGTGTATATGAGTGGAAGGGGGGAACTTGTTTTTAATGGTTGCCGAACTGAAAAAGTGTCATCCATCTGTTTACAGTTTGCATATTTTGGTTTGCCAGCTTTGTATTAGCCGTAAAATATTGACAAATAGAAGGCCAGACGGATTATTAATTTCCACACTGTTGACTTGCCCATATTAGCGGAAAAATATATCTTAAATACTCTTTGTGTTTGGATGCCGGATAAACTCATATTTGACAAACTTAATGTTACAGGCTGCGTGCAAATAACCTTTGAGGATACATACTTGAAGTCTTCGAGCAAACCAAAGTAAAACCTAATTGATCCAAATAGAATTATATTGATAACAGAATGCTGAAGAACCGCAAGATTAGTATCTATTAACATATACGGTTTAAATCTCAGCGTTAACAAGGGGAGGAGACAATATCTTTGTTTTCTTCTTACGTCAAGTAATACAGTAAACTTACTCAAGATATTAGGCTGATTATACTATTCAAAAAACTTCTGTGAGTTCTTTAGAATGCATTTACCCAACCGCTTCTTGTTTGAATCTTGCCGTCTAGTGTTTCCACAGGTATTCGGAGATTTTTCCTAAGATGGAAATTGTCAAGATGCTTTCAAATAAAGCATAGCAGCATCAGGGTAAAAGTAACCGTTACTAAATAAATTCATGACTTTATCACATCAAGAGTAGAATTGAAACTGAATTTTTCAAAGTCTCATATTAGTTATTTTATTAGTATTTAAATCCTTTCTTAATTTTTTGTGTTGTTGTTTAATATTACATGCTCATAACCTTCTTTTTGGGGAGAATTCGCGTTAGTAATATGATTGAGCTCATCATTAGAATTCATAAGTGGCACTTTTCATATCATAATTTAGTAAGCATTATAAATTATCCTTGTTTCAAATATAGTAAATAATCATTACGAAATGGGAGCAGTTACATTGAGAGAACAGAAAGAAGGACACACCTCCGATTTTCTGAATATGTGCCGAAAAGCCTACGTCTCAAGGGAACAAACTCTTATAATAGCGCCATTACCAGACATCTCTTCAATTCGAGTCGTGAGGTGGAAATCGCGAAATCCTTTAAAACTATCGATCGACAAAGGAGCTCAATTCTCCTCAAGTTTGCCGAAGCAGTTTCTATCAAACACTTGAAACCAGATTTATGTGTTCAGAAAGAAGCAGTTATTAGTCTTTCCTTGCCCTGGTAACTGGATGTCTTAATTCTCTCTTTCATTTGATTACGTAATCTTTGGCTTTAACCTCACCCCCCTTTGTATAGTATAATTTCGCTTGTCTCTCGTTTCTATGATTTGAGTTGAACTCAGTACATTGTTACCTAACTTATTAGTCACTCAGCATCTTACGCATCTGTTGTCTTTATTACGTAACTCCCTTACCATTGTATGCATACGTTTATTTTATTTAAACTTGAACTGCCTGTGTAAAAACTATATAAGCGCAATTTTCTGAGCACTGTTCACTAATTCCGGAACTTTCTGTCAACTGACATGATGGAAAATATGCAAGTATGTTAAAACTTTTCTGTACGTAAACCAGACAATTTATTTAGGCTGTAAGCAGCTGATGAGAAGCCAACGAAATAAATGATAGTACCATATTATTCTGCACAAACTACTGTTGTTCTTGCTTTATTCATTACGAATTTAATCAGTTTATAAATCTGCTTGGTTACTTGTTTTCTATTACCTTTTAACATTAAATCTTATTCAAAATTTTCATCCCTCAAAGACTGTCCTAAACGATAACCAAAAAAGTCAACTGTAGAAAATAGTCACGTTATGAAGTTCATTTAACTTTCCGTACATTTAAAATGAGTACTATGCGCACACAACATATAATTCTACTATTTAGTATCGAACTCAACCGTTACATAAGTAGTGACAGAAGTGTAATGGATACTTGGGAAGGTTCACAATATTTGCGTTGATTTATATTTATACAATCGTTTTTGCACAATGATAAAACCATTGTCATTGAAAGTCTAACATTTTCAAGTTATTTGGTATTTGAAAACAAGGTACTTATAAGTAGTTACATGCATAGGTAAACAAAAATTGAAAAGTTTGTTGATGAAGTGTCAGTATATACTAGGTTTACAATTTGTTTATTTTCTATTGGTTGTCATTCGCATATTAAGATTTCAATATCATTTCGATGAAATTCTGAACAAAAGTAAATCAATTCTTCTGACTATACAAAATAATGAGACTAGTCATATCTGCAAAACATTTATAACTAGCTGAATACTTGCAGTGCAGTGTAACTTTCGAAAGTATTCCGTGCAATTTATAAAATGATGTAAAAGGAGTGTTTTGGTCATCCTATGAGAAGTCTTTTTGACCATGGTAGAACACGTAGAGATAAACTTAACAGCCTTTAAAATTCCCGATGCAAAACCAGTGATTTTAATTCCCAGTCTTAGAACATACCACTTCAAAGTGTGAAAAAAATTCCTAGAAATATTACCATGATTTAAACACCATCTGTGGGCTAGTCAACATGCATATCACACACTGATTTTAAGATGTTGTCCTAATTGAATGAAGCTTCTTTTGACAGAGACAGGATACTTCAGAAATGTACAACATCATCAATTAACACAGAATAAGTAAGCTTAGTAGAAGAAATGACGTAGGTCTCGAAATGACCCGAACATAACATCTCAGTAATACAGACCTAAACATATGGTAAAAACTAATGTAGTGACCAGAGGTTTAAAAAGCTAATTCAGGAGAATGAGTATCATGAAATATCAAATACTGTTTGGGTGAGGAAAATCCCCTTCAAAAAATGTTTGAAGCTGAATCAAATTAAATTCTTGTTTAGTCAAACAGCAAAGATGACGTCTAAACTGGTGTCAGCAAATCTATTAACAATACCCGTGGATTAGGATACAACAAAGCCATAAATAGAAGTCATGACGTCTAATAAAAATATACAATGAAAGAGTTCTTTGAAAATCTGTTCAAACTAGAATAGTAGATATAAGTAGTATATAGTGAGAGTTCTTCCGGAAAAGTGACCATAATTCATGCGCATCTAAAAAGCTGTTGAGAAGAAATACAGGACAGACGGATGCGATTCTAATGGAAAACAAACAGACAAAAGAAAATCAGAAACCATGTCTCTCTACTACAAAATGCCTGATATTATTCGCAAATACTTGAATGGGCACAAGTTTAATTTTTTTTATTAATGTTGGTCGTGATTCTCCCCCATAAATATTGTATTTCTCCTTACCAGTATGGCTTTTTACAATAAGAGTATTTTTTGAGTTGTGAATGCATATGATTGATATTGAGAGGTAATATCCTTTAAGTTCATTAGAGTCATTTATATACAACGTAATTTATAATCAGGAGCTACCTTTCAGTCTTTTATTATTTCATTATCTGATGTGTAAATGTTATATTCTACATAGGTTTGGCATAACTATATAAATCTGATATATGCGCAGGATTGTTCCTGATTCTTTACAACCACTTTTATGTTTAATAACGCTTAATCTTACCACAGAAAAAAAGCTCTGCAAGTATATATATAAGTGTTGTTTTGTCTTCCTTTAGCTAATTTCTAAACCCCAGTCGACATACGTCAATTCGAAACATACAGTTACATCCATGAGGTATCATAATTGTCTAAATCTCCTAGCACAGAACATTTATGAATACCAATAGGCAATCAGTTGGTGTTAATTTGCTGAATGTATGTGTTACAAAAGAAGACGAGGCAAAGTTCAATTGCTCATTGGTTTTCAACGTCTTTCTCCTTGATTTTGCTTCATAAGAGAATACGCCTTTGAATTAGAAATGTTTGATTCTGTAAACAAAAAAAAATTCTATCCATCTGCTTAGTTTGTGCTCTAGTGTGTAAAAATACGTTGAAGTTACCGAGATGAAAATCAGTTAGCAGAACAGTTTAACAATTAATAAAATCACTGTACACAATTTATCTGTAATTGTAATGGAACGTAAATCTCACTAGAAAGTGTAGTAAGTGCGAGTACCAGGATGAAAGGTTTTCGCTAACTCATTCTACATATTTATTGTCGTTTCGTTTAATTTTGCTCATTGACTACATAAACTATGCAGTATTAATTTGTATTGAACTGTTGCGCTAACTTCTCGTTCTCGCCAGTGACATAACATGAAAATTATATAGGAAGCATAAACTAGTGCGATATAATTTTTGACTCTAAACTTCTTTCACAATTATGACAAAGGTAGAAAAATTAAAATACATAGTGTTTTTATTTCAATTTGTGCTCGACTTCGTAATAGACTGTAATTTTGATCAATACTCGAAACACACACACGCATACAGTATGCCTGTAACCGGAACTTCGTACAAACTGCATTAAATTCCCGTTATCACAGTGACAGACAGCGTCTATGGTGAAGAAACTACGAATATCTTGTGGAAAATTTTAGGTGTCAAGATAATATAACAAATAAAAAGTGATTTGTAAATATAACAGAGTCAAGTTTTTACAAATAATGATCAAATATTAATATAAGTATAAAACTTGGGCACTGTGGTAGAGTGTAACTCCATTATGGATAAGATTTTATTTTGATAAATCACACAGTGTTACACAGTAATATTAATGGATGACGTTTCGAGCACAAATTACTGCTCATAATCATATCAAGTTACTCACACAACTTTTTCCTTCAACCTTAAAGCATCATACTTTATGGTTATTGTATTTCTTGTATTTAAAATCCTCTCAATTTTTTCGTTTTGTTTATTTTATTTTTCATAAGTGTGGACATAATTTTAAGCTGTATTATGACTTTTAACTTTGTATTTCACCTCACTATACCATATCAACAGAACATTAGACCCAATTATCCATAACATGCTAAAGTTTCCAAACTGAATCGACAATACCGTTTGAAACAAACTCACTGTTATAAGTATTTATTATTATTATTATATCTAGTAATTATGTCGTTAATGTGGACAAATTCCTCCGATTAACTTTTGTTTTAATTTTTAATTTTATATACACTTTGAGTCAATCAGATGCAATATTGTGACAAATGCTGAGAATTCCATTCTGTATTATAAGTACTGTTTTTGGAATAAAGTAAATTATTATTATTAGAATAAATTGAATGTGGCAGACTCGAAAAACAATGACATACAGTTAAAAGTCAACACTTCGCATAATCCTGAATAGGAAAATATGCAGCATTTACAAAAAGGTATTAACAAGATCAATGGATACTGTGGGACATCAAACAAGTAATGCAGAACACCTAGTTTCTTGCAGAAATATGGTTCAAAATTGATTTTTAAGCTACTCAGTTGTCAAATTCATTGAACAGTGAGTGATAATCGGATAATGTGAGCTGGCAGATTATTATAAAAGAGAAAATGCATCCATGTAAGGTTACCATATTACTCATTAGCAGAAAAAGACAAAGACAACAGGACACTTACGACTATGAAGTACCCTGTGTTCGCATGTGAATACAAACAATATTCTTCTTGGTAGGAGCTTCAGTGGTACATATCGACAAACATTTCTTTAAAAATACTTGGGATGATGTACGGTGTAAGTAAAGTTATAAGAATAAAGTGGTATTTCATACTTAGATGTTTATAACAACGACAAAAGAAGTTATTTAACTAAATGGAGCACTGAAATTTTTCGGTAACGATATCAGTACCGGTTGAAAACCTGTATAGATTTTCATAGTAGACCTACTATTTTTCTTCATTTAATTTTGAAGGAGTTAACAGCCAAGTTTTTTTTAAAAGGCTTATTTCATTAAAATAATGATTAAAGTCAGATCAACTGTTGTGGAAATCATAAAGTGTTGAGTTTAAGTTGAATATGAATGACAGGTTGTTTGTTTTCAAGGTCATCATATAACCATGGCTTGAATAGGTCAATAATCGATCTTCATCTAATTATAAGTACTGTTATTCACAATCCACACACTATTGATTTAATAGGTCTATCATGTACGAATTCAACAATAAAGGTAAATTTCTTTACCTATTCAATGAGGCAAATTATGGACAAAAAAGAATGTTGATATTTACGTTGACAATTCAAGGTTACTTTATATATGAAATATGTTTTAGTAATTAAAACAAAAGTTTTTGATATTTTAATTAGTCATCTTGAAGACTAAACCAAGTGCAACATGTAACTTGGCCATATATATATATGACACCAATACTTAAAGTATTATAAATGCCGGAAAATTTTGATACGTTGTATGCTAAAATATGCATTATGAAATTAAAAAAGAGATGCCAAAAATATGAGTCCATTGTGAATGTCAATTTCGATAAAACATAAAAGATTTATAAAAAGTACTAGGAATCCAGGCCGATATTTAAATGTAATTTATGATGCGGTGAAACTCTATAACTTTTTATTTACAAAGAAAAATGTATTTTGTGTCTTAAATAGGAAGTTGTCATTCATAAAGGCGGTAATTATTTTCAAAAGCAAGTGTAGAGTAGGTGGAAATTTAAAGTGAATTTTAAGAAAACTTAAAATAATGAAATAAAAACATTGGTTTTTACTAGCACTTTATTGTTTGAGGGAAGTTTAACAGAGCGACAACTGAAAATCTGCTTTATAAACACATGAGCTTTATCACAAAACATAGACAGTAATCACGGATGAATGGAAAACCAACAATAAAACTTCTTAAAAAAGCACTTGATCATTTTGCGAAAACAATGAAAATGGAAACATTTAAGATGTTAGGAAGCAGTTCACAGTGTTAGTGTTATGAGCGTGGAACAAACAACAGCAACAGGTGAGGTGAAATCACCAAATGTAATTTAGTATGAATAATAAAGATGAAGAAATATAATCTTCGGACAGTTAAAAGGATAGTATTTTTTCCTAATTTATTGGACTTAAAGCAGTTTTTTCCTTCACGTTCCCCAGTGGAACATAGGGCTTCAAGCTAGTGGCTTGAAGTTTCTGTAGCAGTGTTTATTTTACAGGATGGGGTTGCTAGCCCCATGCCCAACCTTTACTCCTTACCAGCTTTTATTACTGGCTTGGCGAAGTAAAGGAGTGAGTCGGCCGGGGATCGGACCCCGGACCATGTGCATGGCTATGCTACCGACGCCACACTTAAAGCAGTACTTCCAGTAAATCTGTGAATGCACACAGCATTTGAAAATCACTCTAGCACATTACCAAGTACTGTTATAAAAAGAAACCCAGAATTAATCGAAGTTTATTTCAGTGTTTATAAATAAGGAGCGTTTTGAGCTTAAACTTGTCGTCTTTTTCTACTTACAATTTCCATCGATTGCGAATTTTCGAATGAGAAAATTTTACGTAGTGAGAAATAACGCTTAGACTGAGTCATTTGAAAAAAAATTTAACCTACGCAATCACTGTTTAACTCTCGCACTAACTTGTTGTTCACATATGTGCAGATTATTAAATTTTAAAATGTGCAGTGGATTGGAACAGTTTTGGAAAATTAGATGACTCAACAAAAGACCTATAATTCTGGTTGAGAATGCATGGGACTTAGGGTTATAAGAACATAAACAATAGAAGTGTATTTTCTCTGACGACTTTATGCAATATGTGTCCACTTTTAGTTATAATTCCACTGAACTAACGATTTAAATCAGGTAGATTCATCCTAGACCTGAAATATTCTACCTGGAAACAGTTCTCTGAAAAATCAGGTCTCTGTAGTGCATGGATGTGGACAAGGCTGAAGCAAGTATACTTAGCATCTACAGAAACTGCCTGTTACGTGTAGTTACAGAACACGACAATATTTTTTTCAATAAAGCTGTGGCAGAAAAAATGTTTTAACCATTTTATTTCATGTTACGAAGAAATTCAAGAAAATGTTTATTCTTTGTGGGAACAACCTAATGTTATCCTCACTTCTAACTTCATTAGCACTATCTAATTTGATTAGTACACCTGTGCTTAACTTTTAAAAAATTGGGGACTTATCACTAATCAATTATTTAGGTGTGATTTCCACAATTACAAGCAAGGACATTATAGCCATGATTTTAAAGTATACGTTTAAATGTAAGCGGTGATGTGAGCAATAAAATTAATAGTCCATTCACTTGCTGTATAACTCAAACCTTCCTTAGAAAGACTTTCTATTTGTTAAATGTTAATTATTGCTGTAGACTGACAATGAATAGTGATTAAAGATTAATGATTTGAGCCTTATTTTATAAAGAAAATGAATGTATGTACTTTATGGCTGCTAAACTCATCGGAGTGAAATATACTCTAAAAATGAATTTATTAGAATATCTGTGGATGGAAAGACTGTTTTTACTTTCACATTATCAATGCTAAGTTGACAACTTTTAAAACCAGGCTTATTTAATTGTCTAGAATAAATAAATATTTCATCAGCTGATGTCCATGTTCATTTGCTTTCGCCATTAATCGAAACAAAATTTTGTTTACGAAATTTCCCTAGTTCTTAAACTAACTTTTAAACTGCAGTCTTACAAATAAATATCTCTCTCTATACTATGATGTTTACGTACACTAGCTGGTAGGATACTATGTCAAGGCTGCACCTTAAAGTAATCTTATCTGTTAAAACAACTAGTGATGCATTGTTTACTAATGATATTTCGAGCACAAATTATTGCTCATAATCACATCATGGTGCTCACAAAACTTTCTAATGTTTTTTATATGCACCGTGATAGGATTATGAACTAAAATAGTGATCTAAACATAATCAGTAAATAATACTGTGTCGCTGTGTGTAATATGATATAAGAATTATTCGTTAGCAGAATTATAAAACAAGTTACCACATTGTCAGAATTCTATTCTTGTGGCTGTCAAAGCCTGTGTGACACCCAAAAAAGCAGCCTGTTGAATTCCTTATGGAATCTCAAAATCCTTTGTGAATATAACCCACACTGAAACGGTAGGAGACGAACATGGTATCCCTGTATAGCCGAATTATGTACACTTTATCTTCAACGCACCATTTGCACAGATCGTCGTGTTGTGCTACTTCTGGCCTTTATATTGTGTTTCTTTGTGTTCCCTTCACGTCTTCCATGTATCTCCACAAGATGTTTCAATTACTTTCTCTGACATCAAATCTATATCCGTGCTATTTGAATTTTTAATGCCAAGAAAGTCTTTATGTACTACTGATAAATCTTATCAGTAGCACACGCCATAACATCACTTTGAAAGTCTCATTAAACGGTTTACAAATGTCGCTGAATTTACATTAATAACTATATACACTAGATTAACAGTTAACTGAATGGTAAGTTATTGTTTCTGTATTTCATGGTCAATAGGTATTTAAACAAAATTGTAACGGTTGTTAGTCATTGAGAGTTTGTTTATTTAGTAGTTTTTTTCTGGACTACAGAAAACCCACCTACCCAATGAGTAGGAATAAATACATTTTAGCGAATAATAATTCCATAGAAAAACTTACGGCAGAAATATCTTAAGGTTTTCAGGAAGATAAATAAATTACTTTTCTGAACAAGAAAAGTAGTCCGTGCAAGTTGAACTGTTTATCAGTCAGGATACTGCTCAAAATACCAACCAAAGTACTTAGAGTGCATAAATTATGAATTTAAGCATAAAGTAAGGTCAGTGAAGCTGATTGTAATATATATAGATGGTTTTGTATAGTTGCTCTCTCCTCTTTTAATTATCCAGATTCATTAGCTAAAAGGTGGGGAAAACATTCAGTAATGTTCACAAAATTAACCGCATTCTGATCACTGTTGACTGGATACTCCATCCATTTTGAAATTCTTATACCTGTACAAACGAGCTACCTAACAAAGAAAAGAACTTATGGTTTCTGTGTCAACTCATAGGAGATTCCAGTCACGGAAGTGACTAGTTCCATCTGACGAATTATTAAGAGTTTAGTTATCAACTGAAGATTCTGACAACAGAAACCGAAATGGAATACAAAAGTGTATTCATTACGATAGTAAATTCTGACAAGCTTTTCGCCTATATATCTAGTTTCATTACTGTCCGACAGGGTATTAAATGGCATAATACAATGTTAATGCATAACCTCTACTATAAATTTCTCTTCAAGGGATTCAGATATGTTGTTTTTGTTGCTGAGTCATAGTTGACATTATGACTATTTCAGTTTTTCTAGTGAAATGGATGTTCAGTTTAATTCGATACTGACTAATTCCCCGTTTCACATTTAACTGAGATACAAAACTGTATCCAAGATACTAATATTTCTTTGGAGTTTTTATTTGGTAAAAATAACATTTTACACGGTTAAATTCAGTTGGGAAAGTGAATTCTGATTGCTACGGTAACTTATTGAGTATGTATTACTCATAAGTAGTTAAAGTGTTATAAATGTTTATTAGCACCTTTATTGACGATTCTGTACTTACTGTTTTCAAAAAGCTACCTGAACACTTTAATTTTTTTTATTGTTCACCTAATTGGGAGTGACAGTTTTCGCATGTTGAAAATATTAGAGATATACCGCAAGTCAGGTAGAGTTGGAAAATGAAGACTTAGTGGTCTCAGATTGCATATCACATGGATTTTGGGGATATACTGCTGTAATGCATTTAACAAGAAAGGAAGATATGTTCAGTACTCTTTAGTCTTCCAGTGTTTGATTGTATCGTAATGAATAGTCGTCTGTGTGTTGTCTAGCTAAACAGTTCAGCGAAAATAAGAAGAAATTGTGATACTCATCTCCGTTAGCTTACTCACTTTACCGACTGAAGTCCTGACTGCTTCACATTTACTTCTATGAGATACGGCTTACAGCATCTATTTATCTATTGATTATGCATGAAATTAGTGGTATATATCTCCAAAGATATTTTCGAAAAATATACCATCGTACATCTGTCTTTCTTTTTAGAAGTTAGTAATTGTTTATTAAAGTTTCATTTATACCTGCTTTTGTGATAACTGAAGAGACAATGATTAGTTGTGTTAACATTATTTCAGACGTCTCCTTCCTTATGTTTATCTGAATCGAACAGCCTCTGTTGATATACACATATCTAGAAAAAATAGCCTTCGTATTACCATGTTTTTAACCTGGTATTCTTAGTTTTGGTGGTGGCTTGAAGTTCTGCGTTTCCTTCCATTTAGGACTGGTTTGGAGGATATGGAAAAATTCCCTTATCTAATCGATACTTCAACTCTTTTCGAACATCGAACAGTTATCAAGGAATGATTATCATAATTTCTTCAATGAGGATTAGTGTACTAGTGGAATATATGTTGCCATTCTTTCGGGAGTGACGGTGATCACTGTAGTAAAGATAAAATCGGCCGACGAGTAACTAATGGTATTCCACAGTTTATTCTGATACTTTTCCAATCATCTGAAGAGCCTTTCAAAATTGCGCTAACAAATTTTACAGAGAAAGTATCGGTGTTAACATTATCACATTGTATGTATTAATCAAAAAGGAAAAGTATATACATATATATATATATATATACGAATATAAATATACTTGATAATAATTCATCGAATACATCAGCAATGTATTCAGAAATTAATCAATACACATAAAGAAAGAAAGGTGGAAAACAGTGAAGCCATTTTTTCAGAGAATTAACTGTTACTCCTGCACTTTGCTAAAAATCATATATTTATATATATGTATGGAAAAAAAATGATTTCCAGAAGTAAATTTTCATATAATTTCATGGCAGTTTCGATCACAAATCAACAACGCAGAAACTTATTTTACTGCTGTACAATTTTGACTGCGTGAATGTAAGATAGAAGTCTTCTTGTCCAATAAAGCTTATAAGTTATACTAACCGCCAAACTTCTCCTAGTTTACTAGCCTGTCTTAAACCTGGAAAAAGAGGGAAGATTGAGCATGCGGCCACTGACCTTACCTCCGAAAATCAATCCAGTCACTGCAGAAAGTTCAATGCACAGAAAAATATAAAAAGTAAGCTTATTTTTGATTGAAATGGAGACACAAATTCATGCGGGCTGGCGGAAGCTTTCGGGTAACCAGCTAGTCAGTGCCTTCTCTTGATGAAATCAAAATTCATTGTGAGGACAGAATGCCCACACAGTGTTAAAATCTTGTCAGAAAGGCTGTTCAGTCTACCAAAGAAAAGAGGATGTGTGATATGGAAGTGTTAGGATTCTATGAGAGCAGACGGAACAGAAACGAACCCACAAATTGATAACTGGAGTGTCAATAATCTACTATGGTTACCCAGACAAAAACCATGAGGACGTGGTCATCATAATGTTATTAATGGCCTGCAAAGCTCTTATGCAGTTGGAACAAATCTACTCCACTACAATGACAGCAAGATTCAAGTTAAAATGAAGGCAAGTCATAGTTTCCTAATGCTACGGTCCTATAAACACTGACGAAACCCAGTGAAGAAGAAGGGGGAATTCTACAGATAATTGCAAGCAATAATGGAAATAAAAAATGGCGATTTCAAATTCCTAATGAGTGATATGAATGGAAGGCGGACTGGGAGCAAACAACACCGGAAAAGGAGTCGTCATGTGTTGATAGGCTGCTGAGGAGACGAATGAAAAACGGAGAACTCTGCACACACTTCTGTGTCTACAATGATTTGGTAGCTAGAGGAAGGGAGCATGTACAAGCACATGGGTATACACAGGGCGACATGGTTTCACCTGACAGATACCAAAACCAGACAGACTTCATCTCAAGAAAGGGGGGACAGTATTGAGAAGGGGAGGGCATGTGGGCTAAGACCATTATCTAGTGCAAATAACTTTCAAAATGGAGTTGAAAGCCTTCAAATAAGCTGGAGTTAGATCACGATTCAAGCCCAACATCCAGAAACTGAAGGGTGAAACTAAAAAGTACATGTATACAGGGACCTTCTGAAAGTGACTCTGAAGGAGACTTTTGTAGCTGTCTTGGGAAAGAAGCAGAGAGAAGACGAGTACTGGATTTCTGAGGACATATGGAGGCTAATAGATGGGAGAGAGATGGTGAAACAGAGGATGAAGCAGAAAAGAGATGGACAATGGAAACAGAATCTCAGTTCAATGTACAAGGCACTGAATAAATAAGTGAATGATAGTGTTAGGAAAGACGGAAGATTATTTTCTGACAAACTGGAAAGTGAAGCAGAACAGGCGTCAAGTGAGAAAGACCAAATATCATTATATCAGGGAAGAGATAAACATGAATGAAACCAACGAAAGATAGTGAAGTGAAGGTGATTGGCAAAGACGAGAAGCAAAGGAAACAATGGACTGTTCATCTCAAAACACTCTTGGACCGACCAACTTCTAAAGGTCTTCCAGAAATACCATCAACCACCACTGTATTGACAGTGGATACCAATCCTCTCTTAAAATCAGAAGTTCTGAATGTAATAATGTAATTGAAAGTTAGCCGTTAAGGTAACGGGACCAGACGAAATTCCACTTGAAGCACTGATGACGGATCCAGAGACCTCAGTGGATATCTTTGAGTTACTACTGCAGGAGGTTTAGGAAGAAGGAAAGGTGCCTTGTCAAACTATCAAAGAAGGGCATCCTGAGGCCTTGAAATTGTAGGTGATATAGCTATTGTAAAGGTGTTCAGACAGCACAACATGAGCATCGTGGTAGAGTATAATTCCGCCAAGCAGTATCTGCAATATTCAACGAGAGCTTAAGCAATCTGATATGGTGCCATGCCATCTCAATACATAGTTACACAACTATTGAAACATCTTTAAATAGTTTGTGTGCAGACCGAATAAGTATTTTAAAACTGAAAACTGTGTATTATACTGTAAGCATGGGTGGCTGAATGTACTCAAGAAGCCTCAGTATGTCAAAATTTAGTTCTTAATTTTACTGCATTGACAAACATCAATATTGGGCTTCAAAGTAAGTCAGAGTTGTAAGTTTGATTTTTAAAAATTTACTGGGAAATTATACCAGAAGTGTTGATATAATAGTTGCATTCTATGAAACGATTGCTTAGTTAGAAACTGGACGATTAAAATCATGAATGACTGGCAGAGTACTTTTCAGATTTTAGTCTGAGGATATTTCTGTTTGTACTGCACCTAGAGTTTGCAAAAATGTTGAGATCGATGAGTCCAACCTCACTAAGAGATGACAGATTATGCAATTTTTAACTACATCAAAGGAAAGAGTACAAAATCTTCAGAGGAAACCATAGTAACAGTTCCTTTGCCTACTTATCAATATTTATCTGGTTACCATTAACAACCACGTGGAAATATGTGCGCAAATATGTGCATTGACTTACCCATTAATTTTTAATACTGATTTTCGTTAACATTTCCATTGCACTAACAATGAAACTTCTATTAGACTGCGGGAAGTCAACTCACTTCAAGGTATGTCAGTTTGTGAGAATTACAGAAACATTGCAAAGAGTTTTTTCAAATCGTGATTAGTCTTTCACAAAAAATACAGGTATAAAATTTGTGAATGAAACAGTCTTCCATTCAAATGTCATATCTGTTATATCTGTTCTACCTTAATTGGAATAATAATGGAACATTAATAGAAAATATCCTTGAAACATAATATTCCTCACTGAAACATTCACGCATGACGCTAATGAACTGCAACTTGAAAGTTTCAAGATCAACTTTGCTACAGTGTGACACCAACTGGATGACCAGACTTCAACAGACAGCTGTTTCTTCCTGGTATAAGGTTCGTCAGATAATCTGAGACTACATAATCACTATTCAGAAGACTTCAACTTCATGGTGTGTATTGATAAGGGATTTTAATCACCACGTACAAAGCATTAAATGAATTCTTCAGTAATCAAATAACAACTGGCATTTAAAACAGGACAAATTTATCAGTCAGTGCTAGATTAACGTCACTTCAGTGTGGTTTAACACCATACTTAATCTAAGGGAGTCGTTAAATACGAAAAGTGTCCATTAGAGATATTTGAAATTTTAGCAAATCCACCACTTGTAATGGTTGCTTTCTGTATAACCAGTGATGATAAGATCAAATGAATAGTTCCCATTGAGATATAAGATGAAGAAATTCAGTGAAGAAAATTTTCTTTTCGAGTTTTTCGCAGCTGTACTATCATACTTATATGTAGATGACAATAGAAAATAACAAGTAGTTTTATTATGTATGTTTAAATTTGGCAGTAAATAGAAATACTAGAGTGAGACACTATTGCTGTAGGTGACTGTGAATCACAAAGTGATTAGACATACAAATGAGTGAAGAAAGATCTTCATAAAGTTCAATAGACATCAGTAAAGGTTGATGAGAGGAAGATCACGTACATTCGGAAATGTGAATAAGTGAATCTGTCATGTTCGAATGCAGCAGGACGGGAAAATAAGATGAATAAATTGTCATCACTTAAAGTAAAATAAATAAATAATTAGAATATGATAACGGAAAGTGAAATGCATCAAAACAAAATGAAAGAGCACGAATATATATATGTGTAAAACTGTGGTAGTAAGTATTCTATATTAGTTTGTTTATTAGATGCATCACACAGTGAAACAGTATTATTTACCGGATGACATTTCGAACAAATTTATTGTTCATAATCATATCAGTCATAATCACACGACTTCGAAACTTCAGTTTTATAGTTTTCTTTGTTCTTTCCTATTTGTCGTCGTTGGGGTAGTAGAATTCTCCAGATGTCCAAATGGACAGGTGTTGAATCATTCCTATTGCAGACACGTGTTTGCAGTTGATAAACAGTCGATAAACAAAGCTTTTGTTATCAATCTCTCCCTCCACCCTGTTCTGTTACATTAGATTTTAAAACTGTCATTTTATCCCATCCATCCTATTGTGTGGTTGTGTGTGATTGCATGTAGCGTTATAGCTGAACTATTGTCTACATTTCTTATCTTATTCGGGTCAACTAATCAAGACTTCGCTAGGTTTTTATGCTCGGCTAGTCTGACTGACTGTTCACTTGTTCTACTAGTTTGACCTATGTATTTGACCTGACAATCATTACAGGCAGGGTAATAGATAGACTAAATTGTTTTGTGTTAAAGGTTCCACAGGATCCTTTGACCGACAAAGCTTGTTTCTAGTTGAGTTTGTGGTTGGTTTGTATGCCAGCCACTTTTATTCCTGCCTTGTTAAGAATTCTGAGTAAGGTTTCCGAGGTTCCCTGCTTGTATGGGATTACTACTGATGACTTAGCTTCCTTATTGTTGGTGTTGTCTTGATCATGTTTGACATGCATGTCGTCATTAATGTTGCTACTACTATTATTATTAGAAGTTGCTTGGGGGATGATGAACAGCAGTGGAATCCAGGATACACATTTCGTTATATTTGGGACTCGTCACTGGATGTACCTTCATTCCCCAGTGAGTGATGATGTTCCTTTCGAGGCTCGAACCCAGTGGCCATATTATTATTATCATCAGCATCACTGCTATTATTATTTATTTTATTTTTATTTTTACATTTCCTTACATATTTTCTGACTAATTTATCAGGGTAATTATTAAGTTTCAAGGCTTCTTATATGTGTACCACTTCCTGTCTCTCTCACTTAAACATTTCACCAATCCTATTTTTACTGACATAGGATGAGATGATCGGAAATCCAAATATCTGTTTGAATGTGTGGGTTTTCTGTAAACACTAGTGTTTAACTTCCCATCTTCTTTCCTCTTTATGCTACAATCTAACACTGGAAGCTCCTCTTCCTGACTTTCCAATTCTAAGTGAATTGAATTACCTCCACCTTTGAGTTAATGTGTTCGAAAAATCTATCTATATCCTGTGTTCTAAGTACAGTGAATATGTCATTTACATACCTCCACCATACTTTTCGGGTGGGGCTGAACGTTTCAATCTCCATGTTTTCCCACCTATCCATGAATATATTTGCCACATCCAGGGATATTGGTGACCCGATGACAACTCTCTCAGTCTGTTTGTATATTTCCCCCTTGAATTTAAATACTGTGGAAGTCAGGCATAGCTGCACTCTCAGCATTATGTCCTCAATTGGCACTTTCGTTCTAAGTTCGAGTTCTTGGTCAGAAATGAGTTAGTTTCTGACTGCCTCTATAGCCATATTTATTGGTATACGTGTATATAAACTGACAATGTCAAAACTAACCATTTTTTCTTCATTATCTAATTCTAAATTATATAATCTGTGTTTTAGTTCATAAGAATTGCTTAGTCTAGATTTTGAGTGGTTTTTAGGGGGATTTAATACCGTGGCTAAATATTTAGATAACTCACAAGTAGGTGAATTTCCAAAATCAACTATAGATCTAATAGGGTATCCTGACTTGTGAACTTTAACAACACAATACATCCTACTGGAGTTATTAGTTTTGGGCATTAAATTAAACCATTTAAACTCACCTAGAAACGGCTTCATTCGGCATACAAGGTCCGCTGTGGATTTCTTAACTTTATTCATAACTGTGTCTATTGATTTATTAATTTCCTCATATGGTCCTGTTTGTATGTGAGTAATCACCTTGTCCAAATAGTCTGGCAAAGGAAAGTCAGACAAAGGAAATACAACAGTAATATTAGACAAGTCAGACTATTCGGACAAGGTGAATACTCACATACAAACAGTACCATATGGGGAAATTAATAAATCAATAGACACAGTTATGAATAAAGTTAAGAAATCCACAGCGGACCTTGTATGCCGAATGAAGCCGTTTCTAGGTGAGTTTAAATGGTTTAATTTAATGCCCAAAACTAATAACTCCAGTAGGATGTATTGTGTTGTTAAAGTTCATAAGTCAGGATACCCTATTAGACATTGTCAGACTTTGATTTAAGAATAGAACTTGCGAACTGTGTTAGAGTATAATTTCATTGTGGGTAAAATTTATTTTGATAAAGTCTCACAGTGTTATACAGTAATATTTAATGATGACGTTTCGAGCACAATTTATTGCCACTCATAATCATATCAAGGTATTCACACAACTTCCTAACTTCGTTTATATAATCCCATTGTTTTCCATCGCTTGATTTTGTTGGTAGTAGTATTTCCTATATCTCCGGCATGAATGATGAGTCATTCCTAATGCACGTATTGAGTGTGGATTCGATGAACAAGGATTCAGTAATCAACCTCTCTATCCATCTACCTAGATCACTTCTTCGAATTTTAACCCTCTCACATCCACCATGCTATCGTGTGGTTGTGTGTTAATGCATGCAGTGAAATCGCTCAGCTTTTATCTAAATTACTTATCTTCTCGGGGTCAACCATTCTTAACTTAACTAAATTCTTATGTTCCGACAGTCTCACTACTCCTGATCTACTAGTTTGACCTATGTAGTTGACTTAACCCACAGTCATTGCAAGGTATTTTGTAAATTATATTATTTTGTTTAATTGGGTCTGCCGACAGCGTCCTTTAGCCTACAGAGCTTGTCCCTGAATGAGTTTGTAGGTTTAAATGTCACTCTAATAATAATAATAATAATAATAATAATAAAGCAGGAATCAGGGTGGCATTCAAACCTACAAACTCATTCAGGGACAAGCTCTGTAGGCTAAAGGACGCTGTCGGCAGACCCAATTAAACAAAATAATATAATTTACAAAATACCTTGCAATGACTGTGGGTTAAGTCAACTACATAGGTCAAACTAGTAGATCAGGAGTAGTGAGACTGTCGGAACATAAGAATTTAGTTAAGTTAAGAATGGTTGACCCCGAGAAGATAAGTAATTTAGATAAAAGCTGAGCGATTTCACTGCATGCATTAACACACAACCACACGATAGCATGGTGGATGTGAGAGGGTTAAAATTCGAAGAAGTGATCTAGGTAGATGGATAGAGAGGTTGATTACTGAATCCTTGTTCATCGAATCCACACTCAATACGTGCATTAGGAATGACTCATCATTCATGCCGGAGATATAGGAAATACTACTACCAACAAAATCAAGCGATGGAAAACAATGGGATTATATAAACGAAGTTAGGAAGTTGTGTGAATACCTTGATATGATTATGAGTGGCAATAAATTGTGCTCGAAACGTCATCATTAAATATTACTGTATAACACTGTGAGACTTTATCAAAATAAATTTTACCCATAATGGAATTGTCAGACTTTGTAGATTATGTTAAAGAATGAATCAGAAGTTGCGAGGTCGCTATCTACTATGTTGCTATGCAGATGAAGTAATGACTTAACTCCCTCTTGTGCTTAGTCTTGCTAAGAGCTGCTAGTGAACGTGAAATGTTATGCTTCTCAACAAACTTTCTATCTACCTATCTCCAAAGGAGCGGCCAGACTATGCATACACATGAAGTTAGGCAGTTTAGGTAAAATTTCGGAACTATTAGGAAAAACCAGTGGACAGGTATAGTAAGTTATTCGTAGAGTGGCAGCAAAAATGTTTTCCCTAATGATCTCGTTGACTGGTCTGCAAAGAATTTACTTTCAGTGTCCCCCCCTAAATTGCAACTTTAGATGCAACAGTTTCTTAGTTGCATTATTCTGCTCTATGTTTTTTGCATATAATTTTTTATTTACTTCTACAAAGCGTACTGGATAGCCATTCTCTAAGAAAGTTTCAATCAACTGTCTAAATTCTTCTTCAAAACTGTCTTCACTAAAAATTCTGTTGACTCGTGTTGAGAGGAAAATAATTAAACTCCTTTCTCTCACTATGGGAACAAAACTGTAAGAACTAATTAGTTTTCCAGACCTTGTCGACTCTTTGTCAATTGATTTTTTCAGAGACCCATCAGCTATCCTTGTGCATAGCACATCAGGGAAGGATATTTTGCTGTGTTTCTCTTTCTAACGTAACACAAGTAGCAGGATGACCCTCACTGAATACTTTCAGGATGTCTTCCAGATCATAGTTCTCATCACAAATGATAAACGTATTTACACTTATCTTTTGTAAAAGTTCAGCCAGTTGATAAAAGGTGAAAGGGTACTGTCCTCCATTATAGTCAGAAAAACTATTGGTAAAGGACCCATTGGAGAATCCATAGTGAACTTATCTTCGGTCTAAATTTCATAATTTAAAAGAAATTGGACATTTAACCCATATCGAAGTACAAACTCTTTTAGGCGTGATGTAGGCATTCTTATGTTCACCTTGTGTAATTCAATTCATTGCACAGCTATGAAAATAAGATTGTTGTAAATAGAATTTTCTTCTATGAAATCTTTGTTTTGTAGTTACTAGAACTATTTGTATCTATGAGAGACACCTCTTCTTGCAAGGGTAAATTTGAGTAAAAAGCGTATTAAAGGTGCTACATCATTCCACTTCTGCAAGTTATTAATGCGATAAGATAAAACCACATAATTACAACACTCACTTATCCTATAACTATTCAAAAGTGAAGTGGAAACAAACTATTTTTATGGATGTCATACACTAAGTTAAAAAGGCTACAATACATAAGTATTCTTTCAGTAACTTAGTTTCCTATTTTTCTGAATGATTTCAAGGATAATTGACAGATTCAGTCATAGCGTTTTAACAGCCTCCACTTAGTTAACTCATTGAAATTCGTCTACAAAATTAAGTGAAATGTTTCTCATTTGTTAAATCAGATGAAATGAGGTTAACTGATGTTGATATGTTCACGGAAGTATGCTTAATACTGTTGTCAACTTTTATTGACAGTGACGTTCCACAAGTATTACTTGAATTTCTACGTGTATAGCAGACTTTTTAACATTGCTTCTAATCGAGACGACTAAATCAATATGATATTTATAGGTACCTTTTTTCACAGAAGTAGTAGATTACTGATCTAATGACTTAAATTTTTCACAATTTATATTTTAAATTCAACTAAATGAATACAGACGGTGAGAAAATTGTGGTCTGAAAACTATCATTTGAAAATCTTGGTAGTCTGAACTACATGCTATAAGTAAATTAAGAAATTAAAGTAACAGGAAACAGGTGATGAACTATTTTACTGTGAATAGTGGTATAGTATGCTATTACCGGATACATATTTTTGAATATTCAGAAGTAAGTGTCAGAGTCACCCCAATAGTTGTAACTATGATTATGTGTGTGTTTCAGACTTCGCTTGTCCAATACAAGGTGATAGTCGATTGACTGTTAAATATAAAGTATAAATATAGTACTACCAATTGTTGTGTTGAGTCAAGAGAGGTGACAGGATGGCGATTACGTTTACTTGAAATTAGATAATTAATCTGATGGAGTAAATGGGTACGTACTTAAAACGCGAATCAAACTCCTGTAATCGCGAATAACATCCCTTACTAGAATGATAATACAGCCGGTTGGTCAAAGGAAGGAGTAAAGATAGATTTCTGATAGATAGCTTTCAATGTTTTAATAGAAGGCTACAGTACAAAGTAAAAATGGTTCTATAATCTAATCTTTTTTAACAAAATGTTCAGCGTACTTACATAGGGAGTGAGAGTATTAAAACTTTCGGGTTAACTACTCATAATTTTGGTAGCTATATAGGTAATGATTGAGAAATCACTACCTCTTTTAAAAACGTGTTACAAAAAAACCACTTAAGGAAATACTGATATCTTCTTCAGCTTTAATAACTACTGAAATTGGTTAGAGTTTTCGTTATGATTTGCGAATAAAACGTATGTTTCAATGCAACAAACAAGATAGAAATTCATTAGCTACAGCAATGGCTTGATATCTGTGTACAATGGACATCCCAGAGTTAGTCTTATCATCCGCTTCTTCTACAAAATATAAGCTTTTCATCTAAGCACCACTTTTATTTTTGCTTATAGATAAGATAATCTTGAAAACTACTCTGTTTTCTCTTAGGATAAATGTAATTTCTACTTCACATGGCTCAGGGAAGCCAATAAAGTCCTACAATGAGAAATTGTGTACCATATTTGTCAAGAATTCACACCAACCATAGGACCAGTGACAACTAAGGAGCTTCAAACAGCGGGGACAAATGCATTGAATGCTTCCTAAGTTTCACTGGTTCTATAAATGACCTTGATTTGTGAAGAAACTAGTCGAAGGGTTATAATCGTGAAGCCTGAATAACAGTTCCCTGTTTTGAAGTAAATTCTGAACTGGCAACTTCAGAAAGTGGTATGTAAAGCGTATAGAGTCTTTCAGGAATTTGTATCTGTTCTAGCATAGTGTGAATAAAAGTGAGTCAATATGACTCAGTAATAAAAATGAATGCTATGTTTTAATGTTCCATCATTTAACAAATTGCCTAATGGAAAGAGAGTTTTAGAATTACAATTTTCTGAATATAAAAGTGAGACAATAAGTTAATATTTCATAGGACAGACGGGTGTAGAATAGAATTATTCAAGAGAATGAGTCAAAAGAAATTGAAATTAAAATTACGTATCCTGCTAAAAGAAAAAGGTTGGTAGAAAAATTTACTTCATTCGGACAGCTTGGGTTTTGCTAAGAAAAATGGTGAAAATGTCTGAAGATATTGGAATAAGGGAGTTTTTCAGTTTGTTCACCTTAATGTGCAGTATAATAAATAATTTCGTAACAGGAATGCAGGCCCGCTGTTCTTTTTACACTAAGCCATTAAACTAACTGGATTATTGAAAATGTCAAATAAAATTCATTGTGTGATCGAATACGAATCAGTTGACCTTAACTTTGATCTTCTAAGACATGCAAGGTCGTGTACTTTTATTCAGTCTAAATTATTATTATTTACTTTTATAGGTGATCAGAACATTCTGTTAATTTATTGTTATTGAGGTTAGTTTGAATAGTTTCCACTGGTTAGTTTATGAGATCAAATTAGACAATTTTGTTGGGAAGAGGTTATTTCTACATGCATTCTGATAAAGAAAACTTAAGGTCAAGTATATTCTAATAACTATGAAAGAATTTTATCATAATATAAAACCTTCAGATTAGTTGATATCTTCTTAAAGAAATCTGTTAGTACAACAAGGCTTTTATTAACACAATACTGCTTAAAACAAACGATTAATTTTCCCATTCACTAAACGGAAATAAACCTTTCCATCCATATATAAGACCTCAAACTCATAATTTTTATGGAAATCTGACTGATTTTAAGTTACAATTCCAAAAGGTTTAAAAATAAATGGGCAACAAATAAAAATGAAGAAGCACTGGGTAGTTCCTTCGCCTTAGTTTGAGACTCTTGAATAAAGAGGACCGACCTTGTCTCGACTGATCACGCTCAGGACTCTCAGATTACGTGATAAGCACGTAACCACTGAGCCACTGGATCAAAGCCCAACGAGCCATAGTCACCTGCAAAAGTGTGAGGTATATTTCTAATTCATTTATGAGATGTTCATATTTCCTAATGAATAATGAAAAACTAACCAATGTAGCTCCGACTATACCAGTCAAACTTAACAATGTATTAACTTAGGTCATCTTGACGACTAAATCATATCGTCTAACATTAATAAATACAGTTCCCTGGAATGATATATTTGACGGACAAACTAAAGTATATGAGAAGTTCAGATGTTTGTATTATTCAAACAACTTTGGATATATCAATGGTTAAAGAATTAACTCTATTGTTTTAAAAGGAATTAAAACTGGCGATATTTCGCTGCATGTAGTGTTTCTTGCCTCTGATGAAATCTCGTTAATCAGCTTCAGGATATAATCACAAAACAAATTGTCTTATTGACAATATCAGCCTTTCTCTATGCCAAATTGCTGAAAGTGATTCCTAACATACCTTTTTGTCTCGTCATCAGGAATTTTATCAATACTGAAAACTGGAATATATGAAATAAGTAGCTATTTAATAGTAGGTTGGCCTAATTGACTCCACTTCTTATAACTCATTTGTTGTCTACATAGCTAATTATTATTTATCCTTTGCGTTCCGAGTGAGACATCGGCCTTCAAATTTGAGCTTTCAAGTTTCAGTAGCGGTAGCTTTATTTTCACAGGGTGAGGTTGCCAGCCTCACGCCTAACCTTCCCTCTTTACTAGGCTTGCTACCGGTTAAGCGAGGATTAACAGTGTGTTGGTCGGGGACAGAATTCGGGACCACCCGAGTAGTCACTGAGCAATCTGTCATTGAAACACTGAAACATCCATAATCTCCAAAACAGCTTTTGTAATGCACCTTCAACTGCACCAAAATCAGTCTAGGGCTACTAACTAACTAAAAGTCTGCCCCCATTGCAGATGTATTAACTGTTTTAAGTTTTGTTTTCATGGGCACACACCCGATCAGGGATCGATACAATTTTGCGCTCCTTCTTTGTACTAATAACAAATACGCCATCAGAGTCCGCATTTCAGCCAAATTATCCAGATGTGTTTTATAATCTCTTCCAAAAATAACCTTAGTGTTGTTTTCTGTTTGAATTTATTGTTCATGAGAGCACATTTATAAATAAATAAATAAATATAAATAAGTCAGGTAGTTTACTGATTAAGCGTGGGTAATTAGGCATATCACGTTTAATAAGCTTGGCAAAGTGTAACATATCATTAGCACAATCATTACACTGTAGTTCTCTGTGGGGTGCAGATAGTTTTTTTTGCAGTGCTTACAACAACGAGATTTGAGTTGTGATGTTTATTTAAGTCTTCAGTCAGCTAAAACACGCGTAATTTCAGATAAATAATATAAACTAAGTACCACCTGATGGTATTCATTGTTTTTTTTTAATACTTGTTTGCCAAAGTTAATATTAATCTACACGTATAAGTAAAATATCTGAAATTTTACGAGGTATTTTGATGTGAAAAATCTTGTAGAATTTAGAAAAACAAAGGACGTATTGATTTAACTTATATTCCCTATATCTATTTTCACCTAGTGTTTTATGGTTTTGTCTACAAAATTTAAACCAGCAAAACACAAGACGTGCTTAGTGAGAATTTCTTTCTGCTAAAAAGAGAAATAACTAGCAACAAACAATAAATTATTGTAAATTCTTGAACTATAAAAGTGTCTGTATGTGTCAAAAATACTGAAACATAGATATGTAAGTTTGACAGTTTTCTCGATAAATATACCAGTGTAAATGACCTTTGTTAAAAAGTCCATTTCCTCAGCAACAGACATTTTCGACGACTAATATTTTATCCACCGAAGATTTTAAAAGCTTACTGTATTTTGAATTCAGTGCTAAAGATGTTGCCCAGAACAACAATAGAAGCTTCTAAATGAAACTATCGAGCTCAAATAATATAAAAATACCAAAAGCATTTATTGTTTAATAGATTTAAACAATGATTAATCATTATTGCAGTCCATAATCTTACGCAACAACAAACATTTCAAGTCAAAGAATCATAAAGAGCCAGCTAAACAAAAGTGATTTAGACTATGATGCGTTACCTACTAGAGTAAAGAGACCTGAGTAAGTCTCGGTTGGAAGACATTGTTTAGTTAAGAAATGCAGGGAGTAGTATAACTGCAACAGTGCACACAATGAGACATACGTAGGATTCTTAATAAAGCAGGAATTAGAGTGTCATTTAAACCTACAAACTCATTCAGAGACAAGCTCTGTAGGCTAAAGAACGCTGTCGGTGGACCCAATTAAACAAAATAATATAATTTACAAAATACCTTGCAATGACTGTGGGTTAGGTCAACTACATAGGTCAAACTAGTAGATCAGGAGTAGTGAAATTGTCGGAACATAAGAATTTAGCTCACGTAAGAATGGTTGACCCCGAGAAGATAAGTAATTTGGATAAAGGCTGAGCGATTTCACTGCATGCATTAACACACAACCACATGATAGCATGGTGTGGGTGTGAGAGGGTTAAAATTCGAAGAAGTAATCTAGGTAGGTGGAGAGAGAGAGGTTTATTACTGAATCCTTGTTCATCGAATCTACACCCAACACATGCAACAGAAATGACTCAGAGCAAATACCAGACATATGGAAGATACTAACAGTCAAATCAGAGGAGGATAATAATGTTAAAATGTATTCAATTCACATCATAACATTCTAACAAGTTACTTATTGTTACTATAAAAAATATCTTATATCCAATCTGATTGTATTTTATTGATAACACTAATATTATTTCCGAATGTACTTTATCTTATGTTGATTTTATTCAAATGTCTAATCAATTTTTACTCATGTGTATAAATGCAGCAAGAAAGTTGTTTGAGTGACTTGATATGATTATGAGCAATAATTTGTGCTCTAAATGTCATCAGTAAATACTACTGTACAACAATGTGTTATTTATCAAAATAAAATCTTATCCATAATGGAGTTTTTGAGAAATTCCTGTACATTTCTGACAACAGGAGGAAGAGAAATTAAACGAAAAGTTTAGATCTCTATGTTTTTCGGTTACACTTATATTACTGGGAACAAAAAACTGTGTTTTGAAGTTTATCCACTGAGTAATACTGTTCTGCTGTATGAAGTAATCAACTGATAGATAAATTCATTACGACAGCGCCTCAGCTGTACTTTTTCACTCATGAAAACTGTGGTCTAGAAATCTTAGTTTTATGCCTATTTAATTTTTGACAATAATCTGTTAACTTTAACTGAAAGGATTTTCCCAGTAGTTTTATCTCCATCAATCATCTTATAAATCTAATTAGCTCATGTTCAAGTTCCGGCGAGATCAGTGATTTTCGCCATTGCCTACTCTATGTATCTAACCACATTAAAATTTCAAGTAGACGCAATGAATTCCTCCCCTCTCTTCTCAAATGGAATGTGAACTGTGTATATTTTAGAGTGGAATTGTTTCCCTTAATTCTCACCTAGATCTGCTTACTTTAAAGAAGAGTTGGTAAAACTCTTTATTCATTTCCACTTAACGTTCAACTTCTTCCATGTCCTTTATAGAACCGCATTGTGTGGGCCAAAATAAACTAATATGTAGCCATGCATTTTATCATAGTTGCATGCAGCTCAAAGATAAAGTTAATGAATGCTAAATCATGGAAGTGATATCGCTTTTAAAGACAGATGTATTTGTAGAATTTTCGGTGCGTCATCAAAATATCGTGTAAGTAATGCTAAAGTTACATGTAGCTGTTTAGTGGTCACTTGATTGAAAAGACTTCTGTGCGATCTCTTAGATTATTCTCTAGGTGTCATGACTTCTTATATTGTCTCACAGATAAGGTGTACTAAACATAGTTATTCAATGGTCAAATTCGTTTTTTTTTTATTTACAGCTTGATTCCACACCGTATTTTCAGTACAAGTATGGAATTTTCAGCATGGATATCGGTTGCCCAAATTCAGGCATACCATAGATATCGGGTGTGCGCCGGCAGGGGATCGAACCCCGGACCATGTGCATGGTCGGCGAGAGTCCTAACCACTGTGCCACCGACGCACACTGATAGTTTGGAGGCATTTCCATGGCGATGGAATACGGACATATTTATTCGAATGTTTTGATCACTGCCTAATTCTGAAATATTCCCATACCGTGAATTAAAAGTTGACTTTAACAAAGAGGACTGACAATACAAAACGCATGGCCACACTATACAAATACAATGAAACAAATGTATCCAAGCATCAGTTCACTCCTAATCCTGTGTCTTTTGAATAACAGATCCACATGTCTTATACCATCAACAGAAAAATGTGATGAGTAGAGAGCATATACAAAGTAGTGTGAAATAGAGGAAGACGATGATTACTCACGACATTTCATGCAGTTCAGGGATGGGAAACTGAAAAGTTAGTTTAGGTTTATAAAATGAGTGGTATGAACAAAAATACTATGAATTAAACAGGGGAAGCAAGACTGTGATATCATGAAATAATCAGTATGTGAAATGCAGTTAGATTAGTAGGAAAATAAATAATACCACTCACTATAAATCAGAACAGCTAGTTAGAGTGTATATGCATGGGAAATTCGATGGTGTTTGTAGAATGCATAAATTAGGAGTATAAATTACAAAACATAGTAACTAAAATCCTTTAGGGGAAAAAAGTGAAAGATTTTAAGAGGAATGGAAGCAGCTACTATGGAGACATCATTTGAAGATGTCTCTGAATTCAGATAGCTGACAGTCGATCTTATTACCAAAGCTTCACATATTTGTAGAAGACATAAGCAATCTGTGTTATTCCTTGAGGAGTGTAATATATTATTAGAGTCTATATGATAACTTGTGTCTAGCAAGAGTGGCAGAATTGAGATTTTATTCTGTATCAGCTTTTATGAACTCCTGATATCCGTTTTCACTTAAAATATTCTGAATGACATGTAGTTCTTCCTCTAAGTAATCTTCAGGGAGAGTTTTCTTTGCTCTAATTGCCAAATATCTGATGAAACTGCACCTATAGTTCATTCTTAAGAAACTAAGAAAGTGACTATTTGTAACTTTGGTGTCTATTTTTCAAAATACGGTTCTTGAATTAGTTGTGTTCTCTAAGCTTGTTGATTTAACTGAGAAGCTTTCGTCATCCTTCTAGACAACATCTTCAGTGCAGGTTTTAGTATGAAATGAACTCATTTGAATTCTCCATGAATGATGTAATTGTATCTCCTGGCAACCACAGTCGTGACTGGTTGTTAATTTATGTCTCTATTGATCATTTTGGTTGACTTGGAATTCGAACTTTCTTGTCATGCGATTTACTTTGTATTAGGTGATAAATTTGGTCTATAATAATGTCTTTTAACGGCTAATTCACTTGAGTACCAGGCTTCTGGGAATTCCATGGAACTTTTGGTGTTCCCTCTATTTAAAATTTCTACATTCTCCCAATCAAACTGATGTCCAATATTATTCACATGCATTGATATGAAAGAATATATATCATGTCTTTTTACAGCCAATTTGTGTTCTTGGATTCGGAACTGAAGGGTACTCCCATTTTGACCAATGAAATGTTTATTGAGGTTCACAAAATTAATTTGGCAAATAGTAATAATTTTATCTTCTTTTTCTGTCGGATCTTTTGGTTTGCACAATATCGAATGAAGTGGTTGTGATGACTGCCTTATGTGCTATATCAGTTTCAAACGGTCTTAAGGTTCTAGTTGTTATATTATAATAAAACTACTTGTTATTTTCTATTGTCATCAACATATAAATATGATAGTACAGCTATGAAATAGTCGAAAAGAAAATTTTCTTCACTGAATTTCTTTATCTTACATCTCAATGGGAACTATTCATTTAATCTTATCATCACTGGTTATACAGATAGTAACCATTACAAGTGGTGGATTTGCTAAAATTTCAAATATCTCTAATGGACACTTTCCGTATTTAACGACTCCCTTAGATTAAGTACGGTGTTAAACCACATTGAAGTGACGTTAATCTAGCACTGACTGATAAATTTGTCTTGTTTTAAATACCAGTAGTTATTTGATCACTGAAGAATTCATTTAATGCTTAGTGCGTGGTGATTAAAATCCCTTATCAATACACACATCATGAAGTTGAAGTCTTCTGAATAGTGATTATGTGGTGTCAGATTATCTGACCAACCTTATACCAGGAAGAAACAGCTGTCTGTTGAAGTCTGGTCATCCAGTTTGTGTCACACTGTAGCAAAGTTGATCTTGAGACTTTCAAGTTGTAGTTCATTAGTGTCATGCGTGAATGTTTCAGTGAGGAATATTATGTTTCAAGGATATTTTCTATTAATGTTCCATTATTATTCCAATTACGGTAGAACAGATATAACAGATATGACATTTGAATGGAAGACTGCTTAATTCACAAATATCATACGTATATTTTTTGTGAAAGACTAATCATGATTTGAAAAAACTCTTTGCAGTGTTTCTGTTATTCTCACAAACTGATATACCTTGGAGTGAGTTGACTTCCCGTAGTCTAGTAGAAGTTTCATTGTTAGTGCAATGGAAATGTTAGCAAAAATCAGTATTAAAAATTAATGGGTAAGTCAATGCACATATTTGCGCACATATTTCCACGTGGTTGTTAATGGTAACCAGACAATTATTGATAAACGGACAATGGTGTTGTAGCCTATTCGGCTTTTGTTGATAGAGTTTTGTTAAAGTGTCTTTTGTCTTTTCTTAACACTCTTCTTTACTTCCTTGTTCAGTGAGTTGTAGATTATGGTCAGCTTTTTCTTCCACTGTTCATCTCTGCACTTGTTTGGCTGTTGAGACATCATCCCTTCATTACATATCAGCTACCAAGTACCTGTGAAGAATCTTTGGTGTTTTCTAACTATTTGTTACTTAATCAGTCATTTAACAACCCACTATTATTTTCAAATCTAAATATTGGCGGCATGATAGTTACAGAAAACAAAACAAATGCGAATCATTGTTACATTAATTGCCTAATGAGATTATATAAACACTTGCATGAAGTAATCTCTGTCATTATTATGGCCATCCTGATTATCATCCACTAATTCATGGACTTTTATTTTTTTTAACCTCATTGGAATCAAATGTCAGTCCTAAATTATTTTTTCTAATTGTAAGGCTTTGTGGACAGTTAAGTAAAATACGCATTTCCTTGAACTGTGTTCTCTATTTTTCAAGTCTTTTATCCGAATTCATAAAATAGGGATAATTTAGGTCTCATATCGGTTGAAATTCTTCTGATACGCAGACAGTTAACTTGACGTATATATATATATATATATAATTTCTTACTGCTAAACTCACTCTTACGTGATTAAATGTATTTGAAGGACGATGTGATTAAATTCCAACTAACCAGTTTTATTATTATTTTTCCCTTTAGTTTCGAGTGGAACATAGGGCTTCAACAACACACCTCCAATTTCTTCTATCTTCTCCCGTCCTCTTCATCTGGTTCAACGATTGCCCATAATTTCCCATCTCCTCCTCACACGATCTCCACCATTTCACCCTCAAACCAACAACCCACTCGTCGCTTCCCATTCGGATTCCACTCGAGCGATGGCATGCATTGCGCGTGATGTCATTCGACGGTCTCCTCAATGTATGCACAATCCATCTCCATTTTCTCCTACATATTTGTTGAGCGATCGGCTCTCGCCTGTTGGTTTGTTCCAAGCCACAGTTTCTCGTTACTAATTCTTTCTGACCGGCTGGCCATTTGATCTTCAGTATGAAGCTAGCCAGAGAAGGTGGCAGTTGTTCATGAAAGTCTGTAGTGGCTTGTTGAAAACTTTTCGTGACATGCACTGCAAGTTTCTGACCCGTATAGAAGAATTGACTGACTGACTGACTTCATTGACATTTGTGTTGAAAATGCGAATCTTGTTCCTTATGCTGTCTGAGTGAAGCAGAAGATTTCAAAACTGGTTTCAGATTGATGAAGGGATATCTCACCTTTCTTATTCTGACTGTCTGGCTCCCATATCTTCATCCGTTCTGACTGTCTGCAGTTGAAACGATGCTTCCTGGCTGGGTGAGTGAATCAGTTAACCTCCATTAATCTTCTCCCGTTGATGTTGATTGGTGCTGGTTGTTGTTGTGGTTCGTTGCTTATCTTGATCACCTCCGTCTTCTCTATGTTCACTTGGAGTCCTGTCTTTGATGCCTGCCTCCTCAGCCAGTTTGTTTCCAGTTTTCGTCTGTAAGTCTTCGACTGTGTGTGACATTAGACATAAATCATCCACCCACGAAATCCAGATCTTCTAGAGTCTTCTTATCGGTGGTCCAACGTATTCCTGTCTCCTCGCTCCCAACGCACAGTTTGATGCATAATCCAGTCCACCACAATTGAGAATGTCATCGGTGATAATAGGCAGCCAGCCAACAAGCCAACTTGTCTTACTCATGTATTCACTTCGAACTCTTCGCTGAGTTTCCGTTGTGCATAACCTGACACGTGGCAGGCATTGTCACATAACCAGCTGTTGATAACGACTTGAGCACTGCACACAACAGTTTCCAAATTACTTCTCGGTCAGCGCTGTCTGGTGAAGGCATTTTTGAGGTCGATGAAGTTGAAGCATAGAGATTTGACTTCCATTCTATGCTTTGTTCTGTGATGATGATGATGAGTAGAGGTGAAATTTGATCAGCACACGATTTGCGTTTCCTGAATCCAGCCAGCTTGTTCCGTTTAGGTGGAGTTCTGTATCCAGTTCATCTTTTATTCTCTTTAGGATGTTGGGACTTACTATTTTACTTAGCGTGGACAAGAGGTTGATTCCTCGCCAGTTCTTGCACAGGCTTAAGTTGCCCTTCTTCTCCAGCCAGATGAGGTAGCCTTTCTTCCGGTTAGTAGGCACCTTCCCTTACTTCCAAACCTTTTGTAATAATTGGCGTGAGTATATCTGTTGCAGTTTCTTGGTCCATTTTCAGTGCTTCGGGAGAAATTACGTCTGGTCCTGCAGTCTTCCCGGACTTCAGTAGCTTGACCGAATTCAGAATTTCTTCTTTCGTTGGAGGATTGGTGTCCACCAGCAGGCAGCTCTGTGCGTGCTGGTGATGGTGGTGGTATTTCTGGGCGAGTTGCAGGTGATGGTTGATTCAAGAGTCCTTTAAAGTGATCAACCTATTGTCTTATTTGTTTCTTTTTCTTGGTGATCAGGTTCCCTTGAACATTTTTTTATTGATTTAATCATCTGCGTTGATCCCTTCCCGGATAGAGGCGTGGTTATCTGATATAATGTTTTTAGGTCTCTTATATCTACAGCCTGTCCCTTCTACTTCACTTGCCACCAGCCAGTGTATCGCAGAGTTGTCTTTTGTCATTGCGAGCACTCTTCTTCACGTCTCTCTTGATTTAGTGCAGTGTAAATTGAACTCAGCTTCTCCTTCACCTCTTGTCCATCTTTGCACTGAGTCATTCCATCTCCTTCTTCACTATCCTCCTCTCCTCTCCTCTCCTATGTTCTATTAACTTCCAGGTAGGTGTCCGTTGAGAACCATTCCTTGTCTTGTCTTTTCTTTCTTCCTAGAACAGTCGTACACGTTTCCTTGAATATCACCTTCAGAGAGTTAGTTCCAATGTTCTTTCACACAGGTTTCCTCAGTGATGTCACGTAGTGTCTTCAACTTTGCTCTGATCTGATCTGTAGTGAAGGCATCCCTTGTAGTTTTGTCCTTCAGTTTCTGAATGTTGAACTTGAATTGCAGTGGCCTGTCTCCATTGGTTTTCATGGATTTTAGCTTCACCTTGAAGGTTGGTTGAACTGGATGATGGTCTGAGTCTGGCCTTATCTGCTCCTCTTCTCGACTTTGTATCCATCAGGCTGCGTCTCTCTTTTTCTTTGAGCAGCACTGAGATGAAATCTATCTGGTTTTTGGTGTGTCCATCAGGCGAAATCCATGTCTCTGGCTTTGTGTATGTCCTTGTGCTTGTACACGCTGCTTCCAATCACCAAATCATTGAAAGCGCAGAAGTCTATGAATAACTGTCCATTTTCACTCATTTCTCCGAACCAGAGTCTCTCGACTCATTATAAGTTCTCTTCCTGTATTATCTGCTCCCAGTTTGGCTTGCATTCATATAGCCCATGAAGATTTTGATGTCACCATTTGGGATTTTGTTCATTACTGTTTGTAGTTGTCTCAGAAGTCTTCCTTCATATCTTGTGTCGCGTTGTTTGTAGCACTGTGCTTAGAATTGGATAATTGTAACCTTCCTTCTTTCCTTATTTTGAGTTGAATCTTGGTGTAGGGTTACTTGCCCTATGCCCAACCCTCCTTCTTTACCTGGGCTTGAGACCGGCTAGAAAACTAGGAAGCTAGTTAACTAGGCGAGGTTAAGTTACGGCTTTGTTGACTGTTATTTTTCGTACCGTAACATTATTATTATTACCCTCAGGGATGAAAACACACGAAGCATCTATCCTAATAATGCATTTAACTAAACAGCTGATAACCTGCCTACAGATTCCTAAAAGTGTTATTTAAAGCCAATGGACTTCTTCAGACTTATATGAAATGGTCATTGGTAGGTTTCGTACATAAAGATAAGACAGGGTGGTTGACTTAAAGTCTCAGAAATGATCACGAAATGTTGTGGGTGATGAGGATTCGAAGAGTTAGGAAATTATTATCAGTGGGTACGGAAATCAAAGTTATTTGGAAGACGTATGGAGTTTCGATAAATGCTCGAGAGAGCCGAATGCTAAACGAAATAGGTCTAGACTACGGATACTCGTTGATGAAAAAAACCATTCAGCATGAGAATGTATTAAAGTAGAGTGATGGCTGACGTCTCTGGTGAACACTATTAGTCATTATTTAGTTCAAAAGTGAACACTTGAATAAGCATAAAGTTATAAGCAGTAAGCCCAGTTTGAATGCAAACCTGACTAAAAAATTCTTTAACTAAATAAATAATAATCTAGTTTGAAATAATAGTTTCTGCCTCTATTACAAAATTCAATGGTCAATCACTACTCTATTTTTAGTTTTCCTTATTCCTTTAATGATTATTCGGGTCAAATTGTTGGTATTAACTTGTTTCATGAACCTGTTTTGATGCTTGGCTTTTCACTAACTGGTTTTTGTGATTTTGTCGTGTGATCGTGCAGTGTAAGTGGAAATTATCTTGATGGGAGACGACTTAGACGTAGTTTAACGACGAAATTCAGTAATAAAAGTCATCCAATTTTATTACTGACTGATGCTTGTGTACGGCAGTCAGTTAGATCAGCCAATAATGCCCTCAAATGCAGTCGTTATTTTAAGCAGCAGTCTATAGTTCCGCTGATGCATTTCAGTGGGCAGAATCGTTTACACCACATCATTTTTCACTAGCTATCTAAGCCAGCTTCACTATCATACAGATCAGACACCGTATTCGGAATTCTTTTGGTTTCTAATCGAAACAAAAGTGGGATTTCTACATGAATCGTGTATTTTGGAGACAGTCTGCCCAATTAGCTAACCAGCACTTCAGTAGTTTCAACCAACTGACCCTTCTGAACTCAGTTGTTCCTGGTACACTGTTGTTTAAATAAACTCCAAAAGATTTGGAAGCTGTCCTGCAACTGTATCAACTGGTACAAATTAGCTAGGATTGTCAGTTTGTATGAGTGCTTTCCAATCAGTAATATAAGTCAGCAGCATACATTAATTAGTTGTCACTGCTCAAGATTTTGACGCTTTTTGCAATGTTAAACTAATAATAGTCTGTATTCTAAATATTTTTGGAAATCACAATGACATCTTGCCTTAGCTTGAGATATACAATCTGAAAAAGTGAACAATCTTTTGTTTAGATGTGACACGAAACTGTGTTATGCAAAATGTGTCATTTTATTTGAATTTAATAGTAATGCACTACTCATGTATTCTTTGTTAGCACTTCAGTATACTCACTATAAGTGAATGACCAGTCAACTTTGGCAATTATTCTATTTTAAACATGAATTCACAATAATCTACAACGAATTTCAATCAGCTCTCAAAATGAGTCAAGTATTCATCAACTTATGCATCTTATAATAATATTTGAGTTGAGATGTAAACAAATGAAGTTGAAGTATTATGTGATTATGTTTCAGATGTTAATATTGTTTTGGTGATCACAGTATTATTTAAAACAGAAACTGCTAATATAAAGAAAGAGTGAATGTTTTTCTTTCCAACTAGTTTGAGTTGTTGTGATCTCAACAAACAACACCTTAAGTAATAAAAAGTAGTCTACTTGCAGAAATAAAAAGAAGCTAAAGGTAAAATTAGGATCTGTTCAGAGGAAATATAAAATACTCAATGCATTTTTTCAGTTGGTGGTTTTAATCAACGCTTATGCATATAATTTGTTTGTTATATATCCACTCAGTAAAACAAAAGATAAATTCAGAAGAATGCGGATGAATGAGATGTATATTAAGTTAATACTAACAATTGGATAGGATATTTTATTGAAAATCTTTTTGAACCTCTGTATTAGTAGAACTAGGAGGTGAGTGAATAATTCTTATTTACTGCACCAATGATCTCGTGAAGATAGATCTCTTCCACTACTAAGAGTTATGTTTATAAATGTACATCAATAAAATATGATTCAAAGGTATATTTGTTATCTTTTAGATGAATCTGTATGAAATGCTGAAGTTAAAATGCCGAAATTTGAAATCTCAAATGCTGCAGGCAGTTATTAGGCGGAAGTGAATCTAATCTTCGCACCGATTGGTTCTCACTAGTACAGCGTATCTACGGCCTCTATGGAACCAATATCCTACCTAAGGTTGAAACCTGCGTCACCCAATGCTACAGCTACAAAAGTTACTAGTTAAGTATTCAGGCGGTGACTTACCACTTTATATTGACCGATTTATTCTATATTTCCAGAAGTCTAGATTAGCTATATAATCACTGTAAATTATTTTTTTTTTTTGATTTACAGCTTGATTCCACACTGCATTTTCAGTACAAGTGTGGAATTTTCAGCATGGATATCGGAAGCCCAAATTCAGGCCGACTATAGATATTGGGTGTGCATACCTGAGGTTTATACATAAATAATTTCAAGCTGGATAAATTTGTTTATAAACGAGATAAGAAGTACAAAACGATTGACAGTTAAAAGAAAGCATAGTGTTTCCAGAAACAATGAGTTATTGATTCGATAACACTGTTTTTTATACAGCAGACAACTCTTAACATATCCGCATAATAAAATTCTAGGTGATTGGCTCAGTAATACCTATTGTATTCAGAAGCATCATTTATAAAAAGTTTGCTTACACTTGGAATAAAACAGAGTATTTCTTTGTTTACTTTTTGTTTACTTTTTCACGCCAAATACCATACGACATTCCATTGGAAACTGAAAATACTATGCATTTAATAAGTCAATAAAGAAACACTTCGTTTTAAGCACAAATTGTCATTTAACACACAACATTGTATTTTGTTTACAACTGTTAGCTATTGGACGTTATGAGCGCGCTGATTGGAATAAAACAGATTCACGCAAATAATTATTGTTTTTAACTTGCTGTGAACAATACTTGTCGTATGTTTACACTGAAAAAGTTATACTCATCTTGAGGGATATCGTTGCGAGATCAACGACAATTGGAAATCAGGGTCCACTGAAAAGCTGTTTTAGACTAGGTTGAGATGTATTCACCGTGGCATGTTATATTTCAGGACTGTGACTTTATTGCACTTCAATTCAGGGTCGTGTGTTAGTGTACACATTTCAAAAACTGAGTTCTATCTTTTATTTTTTATTTTTCTTGAGGTATCATCTTAGAGCTTGCTCAATAAGAAATAGCCAGAGAAAATAATGGATAATCGCAGTAGGCAAATGGGCACAGTAAGCGAGTAAATCAATAAGGTGAGTTGGATGATCATCAAATGAATGCAACACGATTGGATCAACACCTCCACATATCTAAAATGTGGAAAATTCTACAAATTGTGAAATGACATTTGAATAATACATGTAGAGAACTTATTCAGTGTTCTTAAAAAATGAATCATTTTGACTCCTTGCATATTATTTCCTTTACCAGATCATTGTTTAATTGTGATCCTGAAAATACCGTTCCTTTTTTTTTCCTTCTCGTTCCCCAGTGGAACATATGGCTTCAAGCTAATGGCTTGAAGTTTCTGTAAAAGTACTTATTTTACCAGTTGAACTCGTCTGAAACAGTAATAACATAAACAGATAACCTACTTTCTCTACTAATAAAACCATAACAGCAACTTTATCTTTTCAGGAAATAAAAATCTAAAACGTAATTCTAGTAGATAACTTGTTTCTCTTAACTCACAGTTTAGATAGTGAGTATCATTGATAGAGAGTAGAAAGTAGTCCACTAAGTCCATTTTGTTCAAACATACAACCCAATATATTATTTCAGGGATTATATTACAAAATGAAAGGCTGAAAATACTATTAGTTGATTTAATCAGTTTGTCCTTTCCCCTACCCAGTGATGTTCAGCTTTCGTTTCAACTCAGAGTATATATTTCAAAGGTAGTCCTGTTAATAATCAGTACATTACCTACATGAAATAATTTAAAAGTTTAATGCAAGTTATTGATCGGTTTTTGAGTGAATCACTCTGTTATTTAGAATATTAAATTGATGGTGGTCAATACCTTGACTAAGGCCAACTAACTTCCATGATTTTATTAACCATGTAGATATTATTTGTACAGTCAGGCTACCTCCTATTCTGCACATCTAAAACTATCTTATTTATTTATTTTTTAAGGTCACTAGTAAGTAAACCAACAACCAAATCTATAAACATGCTATAATACATTTATTTAAAGTAGCCGCCTTTCATAACGATGATTCATTGACAAATCAACAAAAAGTGAATTGGCGCGAATGGAAATGTACTTTAAGAAGAGAAAATCCAGAGGAACAAAAGATGACGTTCAACAAACCTATTCAGAGTAAGAATACGGACACTTTCTGTTAACCAGTGAATAATAAGGTTTGTCTATGTAAATTCCGATGAAGTCAATGATTTACCTCCTCAAAATGATTATGTTATAGATGGCTTCAAATACAACCTACTGGAACAACTGAATAGCGTTCAAATAACAATCGACTATCTTGCGAAGACTACGGAACACGTAGGCACCCTACATGCAGTTACGTTTGGTGCAAGTATACTGAAAGCTTCGCTTTGAAAAGACGTATAGTATAACAGAAACATGATCTCTCATTAAATTACAAAACGTATTGGTGAACAGTTTACTGCTGGCAGTTCTTCAATCATCTTCCTCAAAGACATTATATAGATGGGTAGTCTACTTGTGTCCATCAATGATTTGATGTCATCATTCACCAAGTAAGACGTTCCTTCCTATTATGCTGAAGTTTATTACTGTTCTGGAACAATCAATTATTTCACCAAATTTTTTTATTTCATTTGCATGAGACATTGTGGAACAACCAACTTCATGAAATTCAACTTCATGCTACCGCTAAATCAACAATGGAATTTCCTGATATTCGTGGAATAAATTTTAAAGATTCACATGCAAGTTAGAATGGATAGCCACAAGTGAGTCTTTCAAGTATTTCTCGGATAAGTAAAACCAATCGAAGTCGTGAGATGGCAGGGTCTTAGATAGTGAAACCTGCTGTTCAATTTGGCATATCGCTCAGATATTTTAAGCTTCAATACGAAGTTGGGAAATCCATTCTGCGAGACTAGGAATGATATTTTTTTATCTAATCCGCTATCAGATATTAGAATTAAAGGAGGGTATGGAAGCTGTCTGGATAATAGCAGTGAGTATGGTTGAGTTTGAAGAAGGGGGAGGAAGTTAATGTGAAGTACTTTGTGTCCTGATCTCGGGAAATGTGAGTGGATAGTGGATTTCATCTCACCAAATCGTATCATACGAAAACCTCAAAAATTGAATAAACAGACATTCATACGAGATCCTGTCGTGTTTTATCTGTCACTCACTGAGCTATGGTAGTTTTAGTTTGTTTCTACTCACCTCATTGAGCGCAGTGCTGGTGGACCAGTTAGCAAAGATATCGGTGAAGAAAGAGCATCTAAACCCATTGGACGCTTACTTTGGTGCAGGATTTATTTGTCTGAATCTGTCAGTGTCTGCGGTGTGTCCTCACATATGTATTTACTAACTCATGTTACCAAAGAGTATGTAAACTCCATCTCATCTACGCATCACATTCTTACTTCACGAAAACTGAATCCTGATATCAGAAGTGAGTGAATTTCAACACAGATGTATTTTAGAATGATAAAAATAGTGTACAAGTTTTGACTACTGTCAGTCGAGAGATGCGGATCACTTGAATGACTGGCGCAAACCATGAATACCATTATTTTTATTTAGTTTACCTTTCAAATTAATGCTGCAGATAATGCTCTTGTTTTTGCTTGAAGGTATTCGAGAACATAAATGAGATAATTTACTCCAGTCACCTTCGGATTGATTTATGCATCAGTGCTGAATAATTAATTCAATGACGGAGTGCAGTGTATAACTGATATTTGTATTCCTTGATGACTCCTTTTTCATTCCTTGCATTCCTAGTTGAGCATTCGGCTTCAACCTTTGAATTTTTCAGTGGCGATAATGTTACTTTTTACCGAGTGGCGTTGTTAGCTTCACGCCTAGCCTCCTCTCTTTTCATGGCTTACTATTATTTGGTAAACTAAGCAAGATTTTAGAGTCGTTCGACCTGGAATAGAAGCCGTACTTCTGGCGTAGTGGGTGAGCAGTCTTGATGGTTAGCAGCCTTGAATATGATAACGTGAAAATTCAAATTCAGAGAAGACAACAAGAGAATTAGCATGTGAAGAGACTAAGAACTGCTGAGACCAATGTCTTCACCTACGATTTAGAAGCCAAATATATAGTCGCTGACATTTGTTTCTATACTGATGATAATGAGGATGATGATGATGATAAAGTAACTAGACTGACATTGTTTAGTAATGATGATAAGTGGTAAATGACTTTAATCGTAACATTGCATTTTGGCAGTAGATCATGTGCATTTTGTTTTTATTGATTCCTTCACGTTCCCAGTGGAACATAGGGCTTCAAGCTAGAGACTTGGACTTTTGGTAACAGTGGTGTTTATGTTTTCGAGATGGGGTTACTAGCCTCATCCCCGACCTTCGCTTTTTACCCGTCTTATTACTGACTTAGTGGGTTAAAGGAGTGCCTCGACCGCAGATCGAAACATGAACCACCCTTACCCAGCAGATGAAGTAAAAGTTTCCAATAACTTGTGGGGAATAAAAGTGATTCGCCTCCTGAGAGCCAAAGAAAGTTGTACCATTCAAAAGATGTGGAAAACACTGAAGAGAACATGAGTAGGTCAACTCATACATTCTTTTATTTGTGACTAGTTATAGGAAGGAGAATTTTATCAACAGAATACCATATTGGTTTGTTTATTAGATGTGTCACACAGTGAAACAGTATTATTTACTGGATGACAATGTTTCGAACAAAATTTATTGTTCATAATCATTTAATCAATTATAACCACACGACTTCGAAACTTCAGTTTTATAGTTTTCTTTGTTCTCTCCCATTTGTCGTCGTTGGGGTAGTAGAATTCCCCAGATGTCCAACTGGACAGGTGTTGAGTCATTCCTATTACAGACACGTGTTTGCAGTTGATAAACAGTCGATAAACAAAGCTTTTGTTATCAATCTCTCCATCCACCCTGTTCTGTTACATTAGATTTTAAAACTGTCATTTATTCCATCCATCCTATTGTATGGTTGTGTGTGATTGAATGTGGTGTAGTGCTATAGCTGAACTATTGTCTACATTTCTTATCTTATTCCGGTCAACTAATCTAGACTTCGCTATGTTTTTATGCTCGGCTAGTCTGACTGACTGTGCACCTGTTCTACTACTTTGACCTATGTATTTGACCTGACAATCGTTGCAGGCAGGGTAATAGATAGACTAAATTGTGTTGTGTTAAAGGTTCCACAGGATCCTTTGACCGACAAAGCTTGTTTCTAGTTGAGTTTGTGGTTGGTTTGTATGCCAGCCACTTTTATTCCTGCCTTGTTAAGAATTATGCGTAAGGTTTCCTAGATTCCTTTGGCTATAGCCATCATGCATGTTGATGCGATCATCAGTCAGCCACACTTGTTATACGATGGTAGGTGAGATCATCTGTGTGCAGATACTCAGGTAGGTGGAGTGGGATTTGAAGCACTGACTCACAGTATGATGGATTCCTTTTTGATAATCCACTAAATATGATACATTCATCGGTATGATAACTGCTATTTTTTTTTATATACTGCAGTTTGTATAACCATGTTGCAGTTTCTGAGGCTGCGTATTTCATCATTCTAAAGGAGAAGTATCAGAAGTGATCGTACTGTCTGACTTGAAGGTGATCATCCAGCTCTCTGGGCCTTGGTGAAGGTATTGGTCAACATGTTATTGTTGACACTTTAATTTTTTAGCCCATGCACTTTGATATTGGTTCCGAACATTGAAACTTCATTATCTTCATGTGTCTTTGTTTCTAATATTGCATTTAAAACTTGAGCTTGGTGAAACATTATTGGAAACACTTGAAAGCTTATAGCTATTATCCTCACTGATATATATATATATATATATGAGTAATTTTATTGAATATTCTTGTTCGCAGAACTTCAGATTTACGTGTACGTTAGGTGCTAACAGTCCCAGAACTTAATGGATCCAAGTTCCTAATTAACTGGATTTTATAGTTTACACGTATTTTGAAAAATGAAGCTAATTTGAAATAAAATCATTTCATTCAGCATAATTTTAAACACAATGTTTCATATATTAGGAATGAAAGATAAACCTAAAAATCAGTTAACACTAAAATATATAGGGACTCACACAAAGGTTGTCTACAGAAAAATGAAAGATGCTGAAATACATTGTCAGAATAAATTTTTCCATCTGTAGATATACGCAATCATAAAACTTAATCTTTTCATGTATTAAAACACCAAGCGAAATAATTTTACTGAATAAAATCAAACAGAATTCTGTCACAAGAGGTATTCACTTTACTCTGGAAATATAAACTATAACTATTAACAAAAGATAAAACTGACTGTAATTACTAAGCGAAAAGATTCCATCATCATGTCTGTCAATAATTAAGCTTGAAAAAAATGAGACACCGCATTGAATTCTTGTGCTGACGAATGTGTGTCATATGATGCATGTCATAATATATAATCAAACACGGTTACTAATAAAGTAATGTATTATGATATGTTATTATTATTATCATTATATTGTTCCCACGATTTTTAAACATCTAATTCATCTCAGCGTTAGTCGGGTAAGCACCTAAACAATAAAGATTACATACAATTTATGAGGATTAACTCTTTACAGATTTTTATATTCAGTAGGGTGTATCAAGAAGGACACTTCTTTCTGTCAAGTTATTGTTTTACAAAAAAACTTGAAGTATTAAAGAGAATGATTTAAGTTACAGGTTCGATCACCTACCAGGGTTCGAACTCAGGATCTTCCATCGATTCGTGATCAAACCCGTAGCCAATCAAATCCCTGCAAATCAACATTAAATAATTAAGGTGTCGAATTAATGTCTAAAGGTGCTTTAGAAACATAGCTGTATCTGTTTTTTTATGCTTTCATCTACTATTCAGGAACTATTCTCGCTTAGTCTTATAGTTTGTCACACATTTCCTGATTATCTTATTTTTGTGCTGGCTACTTATGTCTATACACAAACCACTAAAAAAAGATAAAATGATAAGATCATGGAAGCTTCACGAGAATTTCGTCTTATGAGTGATTAAATATGACGTGAAAATTCAAAATCAATTAAAGACAATTTTGCATACTGAAGTAAATGGAATTGTTATATATATATATATATATATATATATATATATATATGAAGGGATCGGCTACTTCCGGCGTATTACTCAGCTATCTAATTACATTGGGATATTTATGTCTAAAATGTAGCTCATTAATGGTCGTATGTATTTGAACTGTTTGGTAAAATGCTGCATCCAGTCAACGTTTAAAAGTTAAATTTCATGCAGTTAAATAATTATGTGGTTCAAATTATCATAGGGAGATGATTGGCGGTAAAGCTCATTTTATTCAATTAGAGAGTATAAACTTTCATGAAAAGAGACCTTAACGTACTTTAACTAGCAATTTCTTCACAGTTAATACTCTACTCGAGAATGTTGGCTAAAAAAACAAGGGATAGGAATTTTAGTGATGATATGTCATAGGAGTATAAAGTAAAAAACAACCAGCAGGAATACGGCATTTTTGCATATACCACTTATGAAGTACAACAAGGTCGAGATTAAGATTATACTGTTCACTTATTTCCCAATAGGAGGAAACAACTGTTTGATACTTGCAGACTTTAACTGTCGTTAACTGCTTATTTTGTCATCAGTCTTTCTCATGTATTAGAAATGAAATTCTTTCTATATTAAATGCTAAGAGCTGTTTGCATTGGTTTCGTCGCCAACTTTTGAATCCACATTGGAACAGTCTATCTAATTTCTTCACCCTTTGTTTTGCTGAGTCTTCGAGACTTACTTCAATTCAGGTTACTGGGAAAGATGCAGCTGCAACTTTTATTGATTCATATGAATTCATCTACTTCAAGCAGTAGAAGTCTCATTCTTTGGTCGAACCGACTCTTCACTTGTTGCCTTTTTTTTCCTCTTTTTTGCATTCATTGCTTTCCTTACTCAGCCATGTTTACCTTGATTTCGTCAAAAGGCCATTTAAGTCGGACTTATGCTCGAGATGCCTTACGCGTAAATCTTATATAGGCATAGTGTGATTGTAAGTTAAGTGATTTTATGATCGCTCGTGAAGCATATATATATATATATATAATCTGATACAGTTTTCAGGATTCAACTTTTTTCGCCATTTAAATAAATAAATCATGATGAAAATCCTGTAACCAATCAAATCCCTACAAACCAACACTTGAATATCAATGAGATGCTCACTAGCGAATTGCCCTATTCAGGTAGGTAGTTACCTGGGGTTCTAGTGAGAAGTCGTGACCAGTAGGGTGCGGCAGGTCGGGTGTGAGGAAAAATACTCGCTGAAGACATTGGCTAGTGGTCGCGCTATGTCGTGAATTGGCAGAAGTTAGAATTCATGAACTGGCCATTGGATCGGGTCCCAGTGGCTTAATGGTATACGAGCTCGCCTTGTAACCAGAAGGTCCTGGGTTCGAATCCCGATGGGTGCGTACTGCTGAAGAGTCCCAAACTAGGACGAAACAGCTGTCCAGTACTCCCAGGTTTACCAATGGTTATCTAACTAATGTCAGCTGATGATGAAAATCCTGTAACCAATCAAATCCCTACAAACCAACACTTGAAAATAAATCTTTGTTGATTTGCATTAATGCATGTTTCCACTTCAGTGTTAGCATTAATACTTGAGAACAACTATTTTCTTTAAATTTCACTATTTATATATTCACTGATTAATTTCATAAAACCATCTATAGGAAGAAGAAAAGGTGAATGCTAATCAACAAACAAATAACCATTAGCGCGCTATCAGTTAAACACCGTTTTTCCTGTTACCTGCTAATTGTAACAAAGTAATAAAAGATACTCCGAAGAGCCTAATGTACTTCCATTTATGTGACATTTTCATCTGTTTAAAAACTAGACATGATCGTGACTTAATGACCTATGATTATGAATTCGTAAATACGTTTTTGTATTGATTAATTATAAAATCTTTTTCAATCTGTAGATCCACATATATTGAGTGATGTTTTTTCAAAAACTCACTATACCCTTATTTCATTTTCATCTATAATCTGAAGTTCATGGCGTCATTTTCTAAGTAATCGTAAACAGTAGAATACAGAACGTGTTTAGAAGTCGTCTCCTGAATACATATGTCCAAAATTTGCAATGCTCCTGATTACAAGCATTCGAGTGCAGGTTTTATTGAATTGACATTCATCAACACAGTTCATTTAGCACAAAATGAGGATAAATGTGACTACAGGTTTTAATTGTTCTAGAAGAACAACTATTTCTTAAAATAATTTTTTTCCTTTTCTTCACGTTCTCAGTGGAACATAGGGCTTCAAGCTAGAGACTTGAAGTTTGTGTAGCAGTGTTTATTTTTACAGGATGGGGTTGCTAGCCTCATGCCAAACCTTTCCTCTTTACCAGCTTTATTACTGGCTTAGCGAGGTAAAGGAGTGCGTTGGCCGGGGATCTAACCCTGGATCACATGAGTAGTCGACGAGCATTCTACCACTGTGCCACCGACGCTAAAATAATCTTACTGAGTAAAAATACATTTCACCTGGGCTTAATCGAGAAACTGAATGTTACATTCTTGTTTTCATTTTCCTATAAGAGGACTTTCAAAAGACAATTCATAATTATAAATTTCACGTCCCCTTCATCTAATAATAATAGATTAATGTTAATCCTCTACAATCACGTAAATCAATGTAAAACCTTGTATGGAAGTGAATTTGTTCAAGTCTTCACATTGAAAGGATTTGAACAGACAGAATGATACTAGAATAATAGGAAATATCTTATTGAAAACACTTGAAGCCGTTTCACTGTAAGTGACAGTTGATGGTCACTAGGTGTTTTAAATCACCGATCTTCAATATTTTCAGGATCTTAGTCAGATAAGGTGCATTTGTTCACTACCTAAAGTACGCATACAGTAATGTTAAACTTCTCTTAAAGACACCATAAATGTTGTACGATGTAGAGCATTAGAGCTGTATGATGTATATTGCAAGTAACAGTGATGTGTTACCTGTTTTAATAAATTAGCTTGGTGTTTGCAATTTCTCATTATTCATGCTAAGCATCAGTATACAACGCGCAAAATTATTCTCTAATGTTCATCAAGTGATTGAAAACAGAGCACTAAGTCTCTTGTGTTTTTTATTTTCGAAACATCTGACTGAATTATATATATTTCCACAAAGAAATTCTTTTGAGTCTGTTCTTCTCGTGACTGACTGACTGACTGACAAGTGTAAGCACAATGTTCACACAACCACTCGATCACAACATCTGATAAGTTTAATTGTCAAATATCCTCTACACTCCTATACATGTGTTCATACCTATCACTTATTACTAACCGAACAGAATACAAAGTAAGATAGTAAAAGCTTACTTCTAGCCTCTTTGATTTCATCTATGCCGATACGCACGAGTAACCAAATCGCAATATACAATAAATTACTATTGCATAATAAAGTCATTTCGTCTAAAATTTGATTGCGATGAATCACAACCGAGTGATTATAGTTTTTGAATAATGCATGACAAAAAATTTTTAGAGGAGAGAAAGAAAAGCTTAAGAGGATAGCTGCATTAAGCAACTTTGCAAAATATATGAGCTCAAAGTGTTTGTATACCAAAATGAAAAATAATTCTTTACAATCCTGAAATTCTATTTCTTTGTTTTCCTAATCTGCATATTTCTTAAAGGCTTGCAATTATTATTACTCCCTTAAGTTTCAAGTGGAGCATAATGCTTCAACAGCACATTTTTATTTTGTTTCGTTCGCTTTATGTTCAACGAACTGCAACAACAACACCAACAACAACAACCAGTACCAATCACCATCAATGGGTGAAGATTAATGAAAATTACCTCATTCACTCATCCAGCCAGGAAGTATCGTTTCAACTACACGCAGTCGAAACAGATGAAGATATGAGAGCCAGACAGTTAGAATTGGGAAGGCAAGATACACCTCCATCAACCTGAAACCAGTTTGCAAATCTTCTGCTTAACTCAGCTAGCATAAGGAACAAGATTCGGATCTTCAACACAAATATCAATGAAATCAGTCAGTCAGTCAGTTCTTCTATACGGGTCAGAAACTTATTGTGCCTGTCACGAAACGAATTTCCAACACGCCACTATAGACTTTCATGAACAACTGCCACCCTCTCTGGCTGACTCCAAAATTAAGATCAAATGGCCAGCCGGTCAGAAAGTATTAGTAACGAGAAACTCTGGCTGGGAACAAATCAACAGGCGAGAGCCGATCTCTCAACAAATATGTGGGAGAAGGTGGAGATGGATTGTGCATACATTGAGGAGACCGTCGAATGACATCGCGGACAATGCATGCCATCGCTCAAGTGGAATCCGAATGGGAAGCGACTGGTTGATTGCTGGTTTGAGGGTGACAGGAAGGAGATCGTGTGAGGAGAAGATGAGAGATTATGGGCAATCGTTGACCCAGATGAAGAGGACGGCAGAAGATAGAAGAATTTGGAGATGTGTTGTTGAAGTCCTATGTTCCACTCGAAATCCAAGGGAACAATAATATAGTAATAATATAATTGTTCTTTTCATCTAGCTCACGACTATCCATAAGCTACAATCTCCTTGTCAGACCGTCTCCTCCATGTCACTCTTGTACACCTAACTCGTCGTTTCCCATTCTGGTATCCACTCAAGGGCCTGATTAGTGATGTCATTCGACGGTCTCCTCAGCATGATTCCAATCCATTTCCACTTTATTCGAAATATTTGTTGAACAAAAAATTGTTAGTTGGTTTTTTCTCAGAACTTCTGATTGCTAATTCTTTCTGGTCATTTGTTCTTTAATATAAAGTGAAGCAACTGTTGATAAAAGTCTGCAACTTTTTGGAAATGCTTTTCGTGATGCACCAAGTCTGTGATGTACACAGAAGAAATGACAATATTAGTGCTGAAAATCCGAATTTAGTTCTTCACTCTGCTAATTGCAATCGATTTCCACACTGATTTCAGAGTAATGCAGGTCTGTCATGCTTTTCCGGTTCTGTTTTTGAACCGTGTCACCTGTATTTGGAACGATGATTTCTAGATAAGTGAAAGAAGTGACCTCATTCAAATCTCTTCCGTCGATAATGATTGGTGCTTGCTGATTTTTCTTCGCTGTGTATCTTCATCACTTCTGTCTCCCCTCTGTTCATCTGAAGTCCTGTCTCAGGTTAATACAGATTTGGGGCACTCTGTGGTGTTAAGGCTGTTGCCAAATTACTTCCAGGTCAATGCTATCGAAGGCGTTTTCATAGTCGATGTAGTTGAGGTAGGGATTTGACTGCCATTCTATGATGATGAGTGGCTTTGCGATATCGCCAACAGACGAGTTAGTTTTCTTAAATCCAGATTGTTCCGGTTCTAGTTTTTCATTTAGTGCATCTTATAGTCTCTCCAGGATGGCACGAAGTAATATTTAGCGTGGATAGTAGCATTATTCCACACCTTTGCTTGTACTTGGTTTAATGGTACATATACTGAAACTGGGACTATACAGATGACATGCGAAATCGTTAAATGTTCCATATTTTTAACAAGGCCTACATTACTAGTTCGCTAGATTTCTGGGCGGTCCGAAGAGCAGGAAAAAAAGGAAAGTTTGGCATGGGGCTAGTGATCCTACCCCGGAAAATCAACCCAGTGACACAAGAAAAATACGAAAGCTTGAGATATTTCTTAGTTATTCGATTCAGTTGTATGGAAGTAAAGATTTATGGGTGAGTCCTGATTTTAGCTAGTTCTGTGTGCTTTAGAAACTGATTTCGTATGGTGAGAAAAATTGTTTGCATTTTATTTTCCAATAATTCTCACGTTTGCTGAGCTGATAACAATAACTAGCGACTATTAGAGAACAAAGTTTTGAAGGTTGATGACCGAAGATTTGTAAAAGAAATCTGTCTGAAAATACAATATTTCAAGACTGAAATTTAATAGTTTGAATTTGATATTATATTCTAATCTTCATTATCTGACTGTCTGTTTATCTGTGACTTGCTAAACGTGCAGAAGCATTTCCTTCACCTGAAAAACAATGTAGCCTTATGAATGTATAATTTACAAAACAGTACAGATGATTTTTTGACAAAATCTACTTTGACTTGCTTGTTTCATAGGTTGGCACATTTGTATCACTTTAACAAAACTACTTTTTTTAGTGAATTACAACATACTGTTATTGTGCAGTGCAAATTGCCTCATTTCTTTACTGTAAACCTCTCACTGGATAGTTTGGAAGTTTTGTTTTTATGTTTAGCCACTCGACAAAGTCTGTCTTCATTGATACACAGTGGGGTGGACTAAAATTTATGTGTCTAAATGAATACGACGTCTCTTTATAAACACTTGTATTCAGATGTTATTGTTTTCTTGTTATACTTTGTATTGCGACTTTGTTGTTTCTCCGCGTGTGATTTTCAACTTATAAATGGTTTTAATATGTAAGAAGGAATTGTGACTCCCATTTGGTGTGAGTTTTATCGATATGTTGAAAAGTGGCAGTTGGATTATATACTGTTTTTGTAAGTACGTCTGGGAAAAAATTGTTTTTGCTTCCTTGATACTATTCATGGTTATGCACTGGTCACGTGATGTAATTCGAATATTTTGAGTTTCGAGGAAAAACCGCTTTGCATTTTCACCTTTAATTATGGACTTTTCAAATGTATAGTCATATTTAATGTCAATTTCATTGCTACTGCTCCATTTTGTTTCCAAATTTCATCTTGGAATATCAGCCCTAAATAAGCTGGAAATGCCCGAATCTTTTATATTATTTCTTGAACCTGTATCTTGGTTGTGTGTGAATTCATATAATGGGTTTAATTACTTTTTTGCTTATATATATATATATATATATATATATATATAATAGTCTTACCCAAACTAGCCATTATCTCGTCATTCGAAAGTTGACTGTAATCCATTTTCGATATTGCCTAGTATTAATCGCTTTGTTTGGAGGCACAATATTAAAGTCATACTTTTTGACAGCTCATAGGGTGAAGTGATTTCAAGGGCAACTATCTGTCCATCAGAGTATTCTAGTCTGTGTTATTTGACAGTAGAATTTATTTAGATTGGATTTTTAATTTTAGGCATTTAAACTACTAGATAAGCGATAAATTTCTTAGGATGTCATTGATATTTATTTCTTAATTTCTTTTTATGAACTCTGCTGCACATATTTTTCTATTGTTCTTCCCGAAAAAAACAACTGTCTATGATCACAAATCAAATAATGCCTACAGATTTTGTTATTTGTATGCTGTTTTAGTTTTTATAAATTCTTCAGAGCTGCCATTTCTGGCTTTGATTTGTTCGGATTTCGCCTTTTTCTGCTGTTTCAATGTTAACATACGATTTGTTAAGATAAATTCCCCATTTTTACAAATTAAGATAAACAGATGATGAACTGTTGATCATATTTTTGCCTTGATAGACTGTAGATTTCCTGAGATTATGACTACGAAACTTGAACGAAATCTCATCTGACAGTGAAACTCAGAAGGCTTCAGGTAGGGAAAAGGAGAGTAACCATTGGGATATGCGGATCATCCTTTTTCCACTGTTCCTCTATATGTCATTTTTTTAATATTAAAAAAAACTGCTGTACACCTCCTTTGTTCAAGCAAAAAAGCTGGTCTAATCATTTTATTTATGCATACAGAATGGCACTTTTCCCAGCTATTTATCATTAAAAGATTAGTGGCCGGAAATGAAATCACATTTTTGTTTAGTCATAATGCTCTAATGAGCGAACGCACGTGAATCACGTGGACAATACTTCTTAGAGCATTAAGATTAGCTGATTGACAGGGGGTTTGCTTAAACAATACCACGGAAAATCATTTGACCACCGTGAAAATAATTGTTCATATCCCGTGTTGAGAAGAAAAAAAATCAAAAAACCAATATTTATATTTTGAACATTCCTATTCTAATTAAAATAAAGGAAAAAAGAATCAAAAGCATCTATCACTAAATTCTCTTTAAGGGTATCTGTTTCTGAATGTGAATTTACAGTTAATTTGCCTTCAAGTAATATATATTGCTTCCATAACAGGCTTCATTCTCAAAAGCGGAAACAATATTCAGAACAATGAATTTGTTGTTCGCCTAATCCTTCCAATCATTTTGTAGCATTCATGAATCGAACTGTAACAGATAAACAGTTCGATACAACTCTGGAGAAAGAAATGAAAGCAGGGAAAAACTAGTGAGAGGAAAATAAAATTAATACCACTGTGAGTGATTTTGGTTTGTGTTGATCAAGATATCGGATCTCTGAGTTTTAAAATCCCGTACAAAGATATCAGTTGACTCACAACTATCTCACCAATGATATCATTACTCAATTGACTGGCTTACTCTCCTTACCTTTATTGAAGTGTCAGTTTTTTCACAGTTATAAACAGATAGTCAGATATTTCATCGAAACCACAAATGATGCAAGTTGATGAATGCTGTACACAATATTTTCATTCAGGTAAATATTTCAATAGCATTAAAGGGAATGCAGCTTTTTGGATGAGTTAAGTGTTCACCTTATTGGACAATTTTACTGTCTATCCTCAAAATAGCAGTTGACGTATTACCAATTTTGTAATATTAAACATTTTCAAATACTTGACCAGAACGTCTTTTCAACGTTTTCATCTAACAGAAATAGTTTGTCTTTGCTTTTAGGAAGTCACTTGCCGACAGACCAAAGTTAAAATGAATTCCAGGTCAGTTGGCACTGGTAGGCAATTCACAAAAAGCTTTCAGCGTGAAACAATACAACCATTATATTAAAACGAGGATACCATGGTTGCAATCTTATGAAAGTGGAAAACATTTCATTGATTCATTAATCAAATTCAAGCTGAAGTTAATGAAACACAGTGTGAAAAAAATGCCCAACGGATTGGTAGACTGTAATAGCTACTATTTATGAAACATTCAACAAATCTAAATTAGCTCATAAGAATCATATTTCAATAAAAATGATAGAACGTATTTAAGATGAATAAAGGAAATTCAAGCTTAACAATAGGAAGAAAAGTGCACTACTTAGTGATTTTACGATTACACTCTAAAAAACTAGAAATCGAATAGCCGAGGAAAAAAATATGCATCATAAATAATAGTTAGCTGTGTAATCCGAATGTACTTAACTTAAGTTCAGAGCTGCCTACCCGCTGATGTTAAACACCTTATATAATTAATGAGATTCAGATTGAAAGCTGATTAAAGCACAGAAACTTACTATCAAATCAGTCGATATATTTTGAACAATAATGACAACGAACAAATATGGATTTGTAAGAACTGACGAATACTGGAGAATAGTAAAGCCTATAGACTTCCATAATCCGTAAGTCATGCAGACTGAGCATCTACAAGTGTAAGGTATCTGTTTCAATTCCTATTTGTGTGAATTTTCAGTGTGATAATTAGAGAAAGCCAAATGACCAGTAAGTGTGTATTACTTCAATAAATTTATGCTATCGTATGTTTCGTTTGAATGGAAAGTCGAAGGTGACAATCGCTGTGATTATTTGAGATTTTGAGCAGAGATTTTTAAAGCATTTGGTTCGAAGTCATAAAGAGAAAGTGTTTCAATGGCAAATTTACTAGGTTTCTTCCTCTGGTGTTTGATAACAAATTGAGTGGTTAACGGGCTAGCATTCTTTCAGTCCTCAGATGGAGTGGTGGGTGCATACTTCAGCATGGGAACTTCCATGCAGTCAGAATCAATCTCCTCCGAGATCATGACGATAAGATTCAACTCAAAAAGAAGGAAACTAGCGAGAGCCATGCTCCTGTTCATCTCATGAAAATATTAATCAACATCATTTTAAAAGAACGAAAAGATCCTCTAGACGGAAAACCTCACTCAGAACAGTCCGGATATCTTTAAAACAAGTCATCAGCTAACCAAACAGCAGCACCAAGTATTATTGCTGAACAAAGCCTAAGAAGGTAGTCAACTCTGTATCTCTACTTCATCGACTTTGACTACCAGGTAGTTTGGCATATGCTTCAACACCCTCGAATGCAGTCCCGCAAACCTTTATAAACCTCATTCAACAAATATATGACAGTGGCACATGTCAGGTGAGCGACAAAGAAAAACTCACCGAAGCGTTTGAATTCAAGGCAGGAGTAAGATAAGGTTGTCTACTATCACCGATGATATTACTATTTGTGGTGGGCTGGATTATGCAGACGACTGTGAGGAGCGAGAAGACAAGAATGCATTGGACCGATAAGAAGACTCTAGAAAATCTGAATTTCGTAGATGATCTATCTCTAATGTGATATAAATTCGAAGACGTACATGTGAGAGCCAGCAAATCTGTGGAATACTCAGACAGCGAAGACAAGACTTCAGGTGAACATAGGGAGGACGGCAGTGAAGATAACCAACCAACAACAACAAGCGCCAACCACTGCCAATAGGGGGAATTTGAGGGAAGTCGTCTGTGTCACTTACCTCAGTAGAATCGTCTAGAAAAACCATAGGATGTGGCACGGATAAAGCCGTAAAAGCCATCCAAGATCGATTGGGGAAAGCAAGAGAGGTGTTCATAACTCTCAAGTCATTGTGGAGATCTACGGCACACAACAAAAGAACAAGATCCGAATTTTCAACGCTGATGTCAATTCAGTGCTTTTGTGCGGTTCAGATAATTGACGCGTCACCACATGTATTTCCATCAGGCTACACATTATTAATATCTTCCTTCTTTCGATGTTGAAAATCGAATGGTAAGAAATAGTAAGTAACACCAAGCAAGCCAAAAGACTGTTACTCGAAAATATGCAGAAAGAAATGAAAATACTTTTATATTGGATCAAAGCTTTAGTGTGGGCGTCCCGAAAAGCATCCGCATCAGCCTGCTGCAGACGTTCACCAAACAATAGCTGCCTTTTCTCAACATTGAAGATCAGTGCCCTGGTTGGCGAGAAAGGATACCCAACAAGACAGCGAATCAAACGCTCATCTTTCGCCCAGCAGGCATGCAGAAAGAAGTGCAGATGGATTGAACATACGCTAGGGAGACCTTTAAATGATATCATACCCTAGGTCCTCGAACTCAACTAGAGTGGATAATGATGAGTTGGGTATCCATGAATGATGTGAAGAGACCATGTGAAGAGGAAATGAAAGCTTTTCGATATTCTTTGAGTCAACTGAAAATGACAGCAAAGAATCGAGTGAAATCTAGATGTTCCACTGAGAATACAAGGATCGAATAATAATGGTAACAGAGATTATTCATCATTTGTTTTAAAAAATAATAATTGTTAAACAAGAAATTTTCAAGCAATTTATTTTGTTAAACTGTCACATTCCCTTCAATTAGAAATAGTGAGCAAAGAGCCAAGGATACTAGGATTTGGTGAACATTCTCCAGATAGATATGCGCATAATTTCCATAAAGCAATATTCTGATGTCATTGTTGTGAACTTAGAGTTATTAAGCGTTCAAAACAAAGTAGTGTGATTCATGTAGGAGGAATAGTTATACAGATTTTGATATCCAGTGAATAAGCTTTGGTTAGAGGTTGCTTAATTCGTACACAATAACGATATTGCAAAATACCAACATACCTTCCATGAAACAATATATGAAATGTTCAAGTATAATTAATTCTCCTAAGTACTTTTTAAAAATTACAGTTTTGGGTCCTTCATACTCCTGACTTTTTGTTTAACGTCTATTAATTTTGTTATTTTTAGCTTCTATCAATCTTCCTACTTCCTTTACTCTTAAGCAGTATGAAATCTTTGTTTTTATAAGCCTGGGAAACCATAACTCATATTTAATGTCTAAAAATACTTATTTCAGCCTAAAATGTTCATTTCGCCCTAAACACAAATAACCTGGTCAACAATACTCCTTGTACATTTTCTGTTTTTTTCCATTCCTTCACGTTCCCAGTGGAATATGGGGCTTCAGGCTAGAGACTTGAAGTTTCTGTAGCAGTGTTTATTTTTACAGGATGGGGTTGCTAGACTCATGCCCAACCTTTCCTCTTTACCAGCTTTATCATTGGCTTAGCAAGGTAAAGCGGGTGCATCGGCCAGAGATTGAAACCCAGACCACATGAGTGGTCGGCGAGCATTCTACCGCTGTGCCACCGACGCATTAACATTTTCTTTTAAGTTTACTAAATTATAGTGACGATTTTTGTGCATTTTCATATTCAAATAACAGAAAAAAACTACTTCTCATGCCTCATTATGGTTAGAAACGACAGGTGTTGTGTTTCAACCTCGCTGGAGACACTCATTCGATTAGCTGTTTCTACATAGAATGGAATGTACTAACTTGACTGGTCATCATTAAAAATATAATATCTAGAATAAATTTACGTTCTGTGGTGATGCTGACCAGTAGAATAGACTGATAACGTATTATCCTTCTTCATCTGCTTTATTTGTGTTAACTGAGTTTTTTTCAGGCAATCAGCCTCTTGAATATAAGTATCGCAGAAGAAACGTAATAGATGTCTTACAGCGAGGAAGAGGAATTGATATACCTGGCTGATTTTGAAGTTGTAATTCACGCTTTAAAAAGATCACCAAGTGGACCTTTTAAACAGAGCAGCATCTGACGCTCATTTATGCATAAAGATACTAGGAACCTCATGGCAGACTGTGTCGAAAACCACCAGCAACTGGAGAACTAGTGAAACTGAGGAGGGTTCGTCATTTTATTTTGGTTAATATTTTCAGGTGATATTCGGGTACTGGATCGAAATTCAGCTGCCTATGATTAACACTACGCTAATTTAAGCAAAAGCCTCTTCCTGACCCACCCGCCTTTCATTTGTCGCCAACTGTTGTTACACCCAAAATAATAAACTCGATTGTTCATCCCTTCTTATTGCAACTTCGGGAAATTTTTTCTTGAAACTAAAAACCTATTAGTAGAGGTTACTTCAAAACCTGGGTTTCTCAGGTTTACAGCGTAATTAACTAGTGAACTTAGACTCCTCGACAGTCTAAAGGCAGAAAGGAAAAGACGCTAACAACTACTTGACTCCCTGTCTGTTGTCGACTGCTGGTGAATTTTACCTTGAAATTCTCATAAACCTCATACATGTAAACACGAATGATTTTATTCACATAATGCACTCAAAAAGCTCATGAGTTTAAGTAAGACCAGTAGTGATGCACCATCTGGAAGAAATAGAAATTTCAGATATTGAAAATAAGCACAGTGGTGAATAAATCAAACTAACAAAGTGTAAAATGACCATGGGCAATTGATAAGACCATTGACGTATTGCCCAGGGATATATATACATACGTAATTCCTGAATTTTCGCCTGCAGAAAAATAACCTTTTTTTCTGTTTTAAAGTATTTCCTTCGCAACAATACTATCTTTTACTTTAATTTTCCCAACTCATCTGCAAATGCTTTGGATGATTGACAAATCCATATAACCTTATCATGATACTATGACGAACAAAGACGTATTGTAGAATGATTCGGAGAAACATAGTATTGATATTAAGGAATGAAGAATTTTGATTTGTTTCATTAAGAAACTTACGAAGAAGTATACAGGGATTAAACAGTTTTTTAGCTGTGCTGAGAACGTGTCAGCAACAAGATCCTACAACTGATGCGATTCCCCAAATAATTGACCATTTCATCACTTATTGCTAAATCAGGAGTCAGAATAGACTGAGCAGACCAATATATCGGCTGAAAACTTACCATAGTAAAATGTCAATCCATTACATGACAAAGTCATACGCACTCAACTTCGGTACATTCATAATAAAAGTCAAATAAAGATGGTAGCATTGTATATCGACAGTGTGAATCTCCGATTATTGTTGAATCAGATGATCACCATCCTTAAGCGCTTACGCGACTGCGTCAATTTGAATACACATTTTTGATCAGTGAAGCACGCTTTCTTACCACCAGACATAGACACAGCCTCTGGCTGTTCCAGTCAAACCTTTGGTTACACTTCTATAAACTATGTCATCATTCTGACTGTAGATAGTTAACCACTCTCGACGATTTCAACTCTTTCCATTTGTTATTATTATTATTATCTTACATCAACCTTCCTTCTACGATAAAATACAATACTAGACTTTTGAGTCTTCAATTAAACTCAGTTATTTTTTCCCTTATTCAATTATTCTAGAAATGGCTGTGAGCGAAATATCCTAAGAACATCTGTAATTCTTTGTAAAGTGAATTGCAATTTCAAAAAGCGTCCCTAAATTTTCAATCATGATCATGTGTCTGCTTTGTATGTTATGTATAATACAATAATACTCACGAGTGTTTAGAGTAATAGGCTGGTGGTATCAGGTATGCTTTCAAGCATTTCAGATATAGAAGGTGAGATATTAGGATGACGTTAAACGCGATCCCACCAACCACATTTCTTCAGTGATTGAAAAGACTATTTCAGAAGCTGAGCAATAAACATATCGAATTGGATGTCAGCGTTATATCTAGGCTCTTTTTTCTAGCTTCGTAAACTGTAAACTAATGATAGGTGGCCTAACAGTGTAGAAACCAGCTAGAATTTCTATTTTTATTCTTTTGCATACCGAGTAGAATATAAGACTTTAAGCTTGAGCTTCAAAGTTTCAGTGACAGTGGTGTTTATCTTTTACGGACTGGGATTGTTAGACTCACCCCCACACTTCCTTCCTTTTCGGACTTACTACTGGTTAAGCAAAGTTTAGGAGAGCGTCGGCAGGGGATCGAACTCCATACCACCGACGAATAAAATATAGATATAATAACCCAAATATATCTGAATAACGCAGTCACGTGCTGGATATCATTGGCCACAGCTAATCGCATCACCAACATTTCACTTAGTCATGATAATTAAAAAACTGTACTAGTTTCCTTAAGGCATATAAGAGACACACATACGATCCAATAATGATGAAATAGTGACTGTAAGTGCTAGCTTAACAATGAAACTAATAACACTAATCCCTACGAAACTACACTAAGGAATAATATTTCAGAATCACTTCATTTTCGAAATTCGTGAAGCAATAACATTCACTATTTAACAAATTTCCTTAAAAGCTGTTTTTTCTCGCCTGCGATTAAAGTTGTTTGCAAGAATACATCAGTTTACATATCAACAGCTGAATTAAGCAATACATGAGGAAAATATATCCACCCAAAGTTATTCAACCAATAATATAACATAACGTATATTTCTATCATATTATATATATATATATATATATCATATAAAAAGGTGCATTTCAATGATATACACGCGCACAATATTAAAGTTTGATTTCTAAATGGTTCTTTCAAAAAATACTTGTATTTATACTGAGGTAATCTCAGGGTTAATTAAAATAATTAGAGGAAAGCAAAAGAAACTGAAAAAAACAACCAACACTATCCACTGTCTTATTTTCACTATATTCGAACAGCTTTATATTTCGAGCCACAACAATCATTGACATTTGTAAGACGCCATGGAATAAGAAACACACAGAAAAATACCTACACACAAACAGCCAGACACAAGCACAATAATGTACACATGAAGATATAAATATCAACATTAGCAGCAAATAGAAACATAGAGGAAACAGATCCTGCTTAAAATCACAGTTGATTGAAAACAAAACAATACATGGAATACACAGTTATATGCATGTAAAAAAACCTCGAAGGAACTGATTGTATTGCTCCAAAAAATAGCTGATGAATTGGTTATCTGAAGTGTAAACAGAATAGAAGTACATTTAGACAGAAAGGAAAACTTGTGTTGGATTTTTAAAAAATGAAGACGAAGAAAGCTGCAGTAAGTAGGTGGATTGTTTAGCTAAGAAGGAAACGGCGAAAGAAGATAAAAAACATACAGAGAAATGCACTACAGAAAAAAAAGAAACATCACAAGGAAGAAAGTAACAAGTAACATGTGTTTCGCGCCATAAACGAATTTAGGCGCAACAGTAGAATGCAACAGAGATAAAGGATGTAACACATAGACAGCGAAATTTGAAAATGAATATTGAAGTTTCTATTCGACACAAAAAAGGTTGTGCTATCTGAAGTAGTAATAATGACATTATTAATGACTGCAGATATTTACTTGATTTGAGAAAGGAGGATAATAATGAATTGTATTAACAATTATTAGTATAAAAGTGATGTATTACATAAGCACATTCCAAAAACGAATTTGAAAGTAAACCACCATATTTCACAGATAACGTTATTACCAGGATTTACTAGCCATTGGTAATAGCAACAGGTCGACCATTGACAGTTTTCAATTTCAATATACCGTCCTCCTCTACTTCTACAGTTTCTACACCATCCTGGACTATTTTTCGTGTGGTAACACACTTTCCATTTTCAATTTTTGTTGATGTTGATCGAAATGTTTCTTTTCTAACTGGTGGATGACCAGGTCGACTACCACCATAACTGAAACTGTAGGATGTCTTTGTAGATAAACTACGCACTGGTACGGGTTGAGGACAACTGGTTTTGCGTACACGTTCAACATGATGTGTTTTTGTTTGACTATCATTATTTGATCCATAGCTTGTTTTATGGTGCAAATGGCGATTAGGTTTTTCATGAAAGTAACTGTCATGATCAAATATACCGTGTAGATGATTATGCGACCGAAATAGTCCGGCTGTATCCATAAATGCATTCATCATATGAACATGCTTACTGAAAAACTCGCGGAAAACATCTTCAGGATCTCGAAAAGTAAATCCAAAATCATTAAATGGAAAGAAGAATTCATTTGTATCAAAAAGGTCTTCATGAAAGAAATTTCCAGATGCTGTATGTCGACGTCTTCCACCACTTTGTTTCGATGATTTCACATTAGTACGAGTTAAGCCGTCTTTACCATGACGATCGTAGATAGTACGTTTTTGGGGATCTGATAAAACTTCATAGGCTGCACTGATTTCTTTAAACTTTTTCTCTGCCTCTTCTAAGTTAGTTGGGTTTTTATCTGGATGCCATTTAAGTGCTAGTCGACGATATGCACGACGTATTTCTTCATCTGTAGCTGTTTGTGTTAATCCAAGAACTTTGTAGTAACAAACTGAACTCATATTAGACAGTAGTAATAATGATTGCAGAAATAGTGATTACTAATTCTATTTATCAAATTTAAGCATACGAACAATGAAAAGGATTTCTTCTCGTATTCTGATTTGCTCAACTTGGTACTTTTTAATATTATTTTGAACAAGTTACAAAGTACCTCCAATGATCATCTAAAAAGTAACTAAACAACAAACAAAAGATTAAAAAATATCAATTAACATTTGCAACAACTTGCAATAATCATAAGTTGCTTTCCAGCTTCATTGTTCTTGGGCTTGACTCAAGTCGGACTCATGGGTTTATACTTCCAATGCAATAAAACACCCATTCCAAACAACCTATCTCCAGCTACTTTCAAAGATGGTGGTGAGGCTAGTTGGGGAACTGACTTGGTTAATTACGAAAGCATAGGAGAAGGAGTGTTTCATCATTCCGAAATAAGGCCAATATGTTAACTAACTTTAAAAAGGACCTACGTAATATATGTGACAAACATTGGGATATTAGTCCCATATCAGTAGCGACAAAAATACCTGTTGCTGTAATGATTCACAGATATTACACAAGGACTGAGAATCCAATTTTTAAAGAGCATGAGGGTTTTCATCCAAGACATGGATCATGTGTTCACCCTCGATTAGTTGCTATAACATAGTGATATTTCTTGGCATAAAACACGTCCTCGACCGGTTTGATGGATATATTTTTCCAGAATAACTTATCAGAAAGAAGTATGTCTAAGAAGTTAATCAGCATCCTCAAAGCCCTATTTAAAAACACTTCAGGAAGATTGAGGACAGACAGCCATCTATAATCACAATTAACATGGATAAGTGGGGCTGAACTTTTAGAGTTGGCTAAAAAGTATGTTTATGTAGCTAGCTGTATAAGTGTAGGTGGTGTGATGAATTAAATTCTTAAGAGTTCAATGAGAGCCGGAACAAGGCATACCAATTTGTGTCCCTTCTAGAGCTGTCTCGAAGCTGATTTAGTTGTTAAAGTTCCGGCTTATAACGTCTTGGTGTGTTTAGTTTCACCTTACGCTGGTGAGACCCTGCCTTGCTGAGCTTAGGATATACAATAACTCTGTATTCCATCATTGATGTTTCTATGAAACTGCTAGCATTCGGTGACGTCATCATGTAATAATCCTGACGTCCAATAACAAATGTCTTGACAAGGTGGAGATCTTTAAAAAAGTGATAGCACCTTAGAATACCACCTTTGATGACCCAAACTTGTGTCATCCCAGAGATTTTCAAAATTATATACTGTCTGACAACTTTTGGACTGGTTGAAAAAAGTCAAGACATTGTCAGCTCATGAAATAAAGTTTTGGAATGAAGGGTAGTCATATTGGTACTAACTTGAACACGGAGATAATGATCAAGCCGATGACAGACGAAGATGGATTATTTCTTCACAATTTATTGATGGGGAATACTGACAGAAGATTGTTGTTTCATATGAATCACCAGTGGAAAAAACAAGGCAGAAAGGAAGTAACAAGAAAATATATTACGCTAATCAACTTGGGATGACGTAACCACTTCAGAGCCCATGGCAACATCCAACACTATCTGCCAGCGAAGACTGATGAAATAATTTCTGTTGATTGTTATTATGACTATGCCTCTGTGTCTACCATCACACCCATCAGGAATAAACCAAGGGAGTGGGGAGTTTATTTATAGTACGCAAAACATAAAGTACTGCACAATGATAACATACAAGCATATGAGTATTCCACGCAAATATTTTAATAATTCACGGATATTTGCCACAATGTCAAATGTAAGATAATATTTTAAAAAATGATCTAGATCAATTAATTTTTTGAGGATCAAAAGTAGTCGTAGGCTTCAGCTACACTAGTTATTCAGTAGCTACTTGCAGACGACATTTCAGCATGAATGGGAAGAGATACTGAAGTATTTGTCAGCCTGCGTAATTCCTGGTGCTAGCGACAGACAGCTATTCAAGAAAAGATCACCTCTGTTCTACTTATTTATGATTTTTACACAAGATCGCTGAAAGCAGAAGGAATGAAACGATTATAGGTCTTTTATTATACGTATATTTATTTAATTGCTCGCGTTGGGTGCATTAACATGGTGAGCAATAATGAGACAAACCGTGGTGTTAGGTCGTTTTTATAAGCGTGGAAAGTAACTGCTTAGAAAACTGACTACAAAAAAAGTTGGGAGAGGTATGCTTGTCATTTATTTTTAACGGTAAGAGAAAAAACTTATACATGCTAGAATAAGTCAATACCTGTTAAAACTGTGAACGAATGTACTAATGTAACAGTAAGTGTAAGTTGTTGTTATAGTGCACAAAACAATAAAAATGATTGGATTATTTATGGAAAATGGTATGTACACAGATTGGAAAGTAAACTGTAAAGAGTACGAAGAAATATATATTTAGTTATACATCTCTCTCTTCCACTTTTCTTTTGAAGAAAACTTTAAAATATCACTGTAAGCATTTTAATTTTTCCCCAGAAAATACTTTTTTTTACTGATAGTACTAGTCATTTACTAATAGTGGAAAATATAGTGTTTTGTCAGGGAACCAATGAACAGCCTCACGTGATTTACACAGACAGAAAACTTCCAAGAATATTTCAGTGTTCATAAGACAAGATACATCATTAAGAAAAAACAACAACTCCGCCTACTTATTTGAATTATTTTAAACCCATAAACATGAATTCACAGAATATTACCACGTAAAAAAGGAACAGAACGTATAATAGTTACATGTGCATGAAAACAGAAACACAGAAAGAAGGTGGAAAAATACTAAGCAATGCAGTGTTTAGTGTAGAAAAGATTTTTATTGATCACTGCATCTGCAATAAAGGTAATAACTGCATACTAATGACTTCTATTTTACTACTCATAGTTTTCATACTCTACTAAAATGTATCAGTTAGATTTGAATAAAGAAAGAACACAACAGTTAGTGCAGAATAGGATAGTATCATCACTTATTTCGTTGGCTTCTCATCAGCTGCGTACAGCCTAAAGAAATTATTGAGTTTATGTAAAGAACAATTTCAATATACTTGCAAATGTCACGTAATGTCGGGTGACAGGAGACTCCAAACTTAATAAACGGTGCTCAGAAATTACACTTATATAATTTATGCCCAGAAAGTTCAAGTTTAAACAAAAATGAAGGCTTGGATACACTGGCAAAAGAGTTACGTAATGCAGACAGGTAGTAAATAAGCTGAGTAAACTACAGACTGAGTAACAATATAGTAGGTTCAAGTCAAACCATAGCAACGTAAGACATGCAAAGTTAAACTAAAGCAAAGGAGGGAGGGGTTTCAAGGAAAGATTATGTAATCAAATGGGACAGAATAAAGAAATCCAGCTACCAGGGGAAGGAAAGACTGATAACTGTTTCTTTCCGAATACATAAATCGGGTTTCGGGAATTTGACAATTCTAAAGGATTTCTTTACGTCCACCTTATGACCTGTATTGATGGGATGTCTGGCAAGGGCACTATCATAAGCGTTTGCTCCCTTGAGACGTAGGTTCTTTGGTATATGTTCAGAAAATCAGAGTTATGCCCTCCTTTCTGTTTTCCCAACGTAACTGATACCAAAGACACATGGAAATTTGTATGTAATGAAGAAGATTTGTAGCTCAGACTGATGATTTTGATGTAGCTGTGTTCTCTGAGCTGAATAGCTTACCTGCGAAGCCTTCATTGACTTACTAGGCAACATCTTCAGTAGATAATTCAATTTATATACACAGTTAAAGTTAACATGAGAAGACTATTTGTCGACTTTTGATTACATCAAAGAGCATGACTCATTGTCATCACCTTACTGACCTATTCAGACTTTTGTATTCTGCTTAACTTTGTACAGTAAGGTAAGCGACGTTTTCATATGTTAAATCAAAGACGTATATGTGAGATCCAATATCTAACTGCTACGCTATGGACCCGTCAACTTCACCACAAACAAAACGTACAGCTAAACTGCTACCGATTAAAATTCCAGACCTATGATATGTTGTGAACTAGCTAACAATTATATCTACCAACATTACCACACTGAAAGACATGCTGGTAACTTGATGTTTACCAGCTAATTGGATATATTTTCGACATATAAAATGAAAATAACTCCACATGTATAAGGAATGAAGGAAGTGGATTGTTTATTTTAAGTTCTTGTGAATTTTAGATTATGATTTTATCTAGGCCAATTTAACGATTTCCGTTGGCATACGGACTTTACAGCTAGATTTAGTAAGTAATAAGAGGCGTATTAGTTCTTCTCAGTCGGATGTACCTCCATCTTACTGTGACAATTTTTTTTCACAGGGACTTGAGTCTCTCACTCAATAGTTTAGTGCAGTTTAAAATGACAGACAATCGACTCTAGTCACCATAAGAACGCCATAATTTATTAGCATATAGATACATCTAACTGAGAAATCCTAAATACAAACGCTAGTATCCATCACGTGAAAAAATATATTAATTACTCATATTTAAAATTTTGTGAGCTGTATTTTTATTTGATGCTATGACTATAAGAATAAATTTCTTTTAAACTCTACAACGGGAATAGTTTTTTTTCAATATTGGACTTCAGTAAGGTACTCACATGAACAACAAAATAGTAATTAAATATATGTGCATAACATGTCCGTCAGGCATAGACTACTACTTCTTGTAAGACAGTAAAACATTCAACATGCACACAAGCCGAAAGTGAACCAACATAACGTTAAATAATCCAGCAACTAACTTTTGATCAATTTTTGAAACTACTGAATTCGCTTTCAGTTAATGTCTATTCTCATCAATAATCCAAGACATATTTACATATTTTGGAATTAAATTTAAACTAGTTTTTACACTAGTGTGACGGGTTACTGTGACCTTGAGGTGATTTATAGTGGTCATTGTTTTGACAGGTTATCAAAATTTTGTGAAGCATTTTCTTTAAAAAAAAACAAGCCGTTCTGCACTAATTCTATCACTGCTCTTATCGAAAACCTTTAACAACAGAAGCTGTCTAAAACAGTGTTATGATAAACAACAGTGGCGTTTTTTTTAAAACAGAGGATAAACTTATGGCTACAACTTTAAATGCAAAAATTACTGATGACAGTTTACTTTGAAATAAGGACGAACATGAAAGTATTCTATCCGTTAGAACTAATAATGTGAAGAAAATACATTACCTAAAGAGAAAAACAAGCAAACGAAAAAAACAATAAAAAGTCTCTCGATTCAAAATAACGCCAATGCTCAGTATTATATAAATTCTATAGATCAATTTGGATAGCAAATAGAAACCACATGGATAATAATATCATTGGGGAAAATGAAGATAATGGGATCAATTAAGCGACTAAACAGATTGTAATTACGGAATATACACATTGGATCATAGGAATTATTGAAAAGACAGTTGCAGTGAAGAAAATTTTCTTTTCGACGAATTCATCAACTAGGCTGTACATTCGTGTATTTATATGATATGTGTAAGAAAGTTCCAGAATTATATCCGGTCAGAGGTCAGATTAATAAAATTACTAAGTGTAATAAACAGAAGATAGGTAGTGGTACTATTCTAAAAATATTTCAGACCAAAAGTCAAATTAAAAATTGCAGTGTGTAATAATCAGGAAGATTGGGTAGAAAAGACAAAATAGGATTATAATTACTAGAAAACTAGTCAGTTTGTGTAATTACGGGTTAGAGGCACACAACTTTGAAAGTTAATAAAATGTCTGTTCCATGTGGACTTTTTGTAGATAGATCTCCATCTCTACTAGAGATGCATCGATGATTCTTTCATTATTTGTGATGAGAAATGTGATCTAAAAAACCTACTTCAAATCTTCAATAACGCCCGCCCAAACATCTACTTCACCCTGGAAGTTGAGTCTAACTTAATGTTTCATTCCCTCGACGTTCAACTACGAAGAAATGCGGACAACTCGCTAGGAAGACAACAATGAATCAAACACATATTTTTCTAGAAGACCGCTTCAACACTTAGCTACTATTATTCACACTACTAATCCATAGAGCACAACCTCATTCTATTTACTTTAGTCCAAGAAGTTAGAAAATAACCTCAGCATTTAAGGAAAAAGTTGCATTTTATTGCCTAGTGAGCGACATATACTACTATTAAGTTCCACAAACTGAAATTATTGACTAGTACGAATAATATAAAAACACCCACAACAATTATGTTGAGCAATATGAATAAACAAGTCACAATGCTAACCTATAATGAATAGCTGAACCAATGTATAAGAGGCCAGACTGAATAAAGATTATATATATATATATATATATATATATATACATATATATATATATATATATATATATATATCAGTTTACTTGTGGTCCAATTTACATGACTATCTGAGATTACATCATTCTTCACTGAATGTGAATAAGAATACCAGCTCGCAAAACAACTAGAACTTAGGTATGTTTAAATTTTATTTTATTTACTAAAAAGAAAGATATCACTATTTCATCAACAACAAAAAGAACATAAAACATAAAAGAAGAGCACTAATATTGCTCAGAGTAAAATTTGACAGATATTCTTTCTCTTTTCATGGAATGAAGTGCGATACACGTGCAGTAGCATAGCTTGAATGTTCATGTTATACTAATAGGTAGCTGGCTATATATATATATATATATATATACTGAAAGTAATAAACTGAAATTACGCTCACTTAGCACACAAAACATGCAAAAAATATATATAAGAGACCTAGAACAAACAATTATTCGGTTGCACAGTCAAAGAAAAAACTATAATGTGTAATTTTCTAGTTAATGGACACTGTCGCACGACTAAAATGCATTATAGCGTTATATAATATATACACTTTACAATTTGATACGTTTTTATTCGAAATAAAGAAAATGAATACGGTTTGAAAAAAAAGAAAGAATTTAAATTGTCTTGTATAAAACTACCTTAAAATGAAATATAATCATTAGTTTATTACCAAGTGATTGTTTCATTGTATTTCGGACTCATCTATCATAGAGTAGTGTTAGTGAGCATCTTGAAAACATTGATTTACTGGTTTACTAAAAGACGGATTAACAAGGATGTGCACCATAAAACAGCTGCAAATTGAGGATGTCAAACTAGTCTAAAGTCCTGTAGTTACCTAGTGTAAAAGATTACCACAGCATAATGATAAAATTCAAATTGGTTGGAGGATTTCATCATGAGCTGACCATTGGAAAACGTGGGAGTACTGGACAGCTGTTTCGTCAGCCTAGTTTGGGACTATTCAGCAGTACGCAACCACCGGAGATCGAATCCAGGACCTCCTGGTTACAAGGCGAGCTCGTAGACCATTAAGCCACTGGGAACCGATCCAATGGCCCATGAATTCTAACTTCTGCAATTCATGACATAGCGCGACCACTTCACAATGTCTTCGATGAGTTACTGCCACTGTCCCAGTGGCTTAATGGTCTACGAGCTTGTCTTGTAACTAGGAGGTCCTGGGTTCGAACTCCGGTGGGTGCGTACTGCTGAATAGTCCCAAACTGGGCTGACGAAACAACTGTCTAGTACTCTCAGGTTTTCCAGTGGTTCTCTACCTGATGTCAGCTCATGATGAAATCCTCCAACCAATCAAACAAAATCCCTACAAAAACCAATACTTGAAAATTCAAATTATAATTTATTTTTCTCTAATACAACGACTTATTTATAAGTATCAACTAAATGATGAATTAGTGAAGGTTATGCATAACTCACTTATGACGATGACACCTGTTCAATTTCCTCTGAGTCTTGTAATAAACTTTAGCTTAATAGTGTGCCCTTCAATCTGTACCCCACGAATTTTAAGACGCCATAACCACAATTTTTTTAGATTTTGATATTCAAATATTAATGCCTCTGTTTATTAGTGTCATATTTCTTTATCTTGAAATGCTCTTGCCAATTCTATCTTTTCGTGAATATAAAGAAGAAACTCCTGGGTATTTTAAACGTAATCAGCTAATTTACTGCAAACCATGACCAAGTGTTTCTATCACAAAATAGTCAATCTTAAACACTGTGAACAATCAAATTTAAACTGAAATAAATGTACATTTTTTTGATGGGTGAATATTTGTTAATCAAGAAAACAGAGAAACCTGCAACGGAAAAGTCTTAAAAGGTACTCTGATTAACTTTTAAAGCCAAAAGCAATGACATACTGAACACATAAAGTACACGTGAAGTTCTTTAATTAACTGGGAAAAAGAAACAACTATGATAAATTTCATGAAAGTAAGAGTTTCTTGTTACATTCAATCGTTAGGAAAATGTCGTACAATTTTCTTTACTTACACAAATTGAACAAAACCTGAGTGTTTATTAGTCAGATAAGAATGAAAAGCACTATCATTATATAGATGGAATAAAACTAAGGGGATGTGAATAATTGAGTGTCATAAAATTCTATTAATACAGACTGCTGCCAACATTCTGTTTAAAAATAAAAAGCATAACTCGAAGGTTGAAGATGCTACCTAGGTTGCAGGAACGTTTATAAGTAAAAAAGAAATTAAGACCTGTGATCCATTGGGTGGAAACCAATTGTCTCGAAAAGAACTATAGTTCCACTTGTTATCAACACAATAGGAATGTTCCTTCATGCATTTATTCCCCTAAATGAATTTGAATAAAGCAAGAACAACAGTGGTTTGTGCAGAATAATATGGTACTATCATTCATTTCGTTGGCTTCTCATCATCTGCCTACAGCCTAAATAAATTATCTGGTTTGCGTACAGAAAAGTTTTAACGTACTTGCAAATTTTCCATGATGTCAGTTGACAGGAAGTTCCTCAATTAGTGAACAGTGTTCAGAAGATTGCGCTTAAATAGTTTTTATACAGGCAGTTCAAGTTTAAACAAAATAAATTTATGCATACAATGGTGAAGGAGTTACGTAATAAAGGCGGGATATGCGTAAGAGACTAAGTGACTAATAAGTTAGGTAACAATGTACTGAGTTCAACTCGAATCATGGAAACGAGAGACAAGTGAGATTACAAGATATCAAAAGGGGGTGAGGTTACAGTCAAAGATTACGTAATCAAATGAAAGAGAGAATAAAGACATCCAGTTACCAGGGCAAGGAAAGACTAATAACTGCTTATTTCTGAACACATAAATCTGGTTTCAAGCGTTTGATAGAAATTGCTTCGGCAAACTTGAGGAGAATTGAGCTCCTTTGTCTATTGATAATCTCAAAGGATTTCACCGACATCTTGCAGCCGAAGCCTTGGCAATCCTTATGGAGAAATCTGAACTTTTTCTTCAGAAACATTTCATCCAACCTCCTTTACTACCATGGCCTTAGTACTATTTTCCTGTCTTCCTTCCTTTGTTTTCTTCCTAAATAACTGTACAATAAGCTCTATGTAGTCCGCTTTATGCTTTTGTGACTCATTTTATCTTTTGTTCTCTTGTCTCTTATCAACTATTTCCAAATGATTATTCATCACTCAACCAATTAGTTGTCAACTCCCCTGATTACGTAAGATTATTCCCAGTTTTTCAAACATAGTTACTACTCATACACTTTCATTTACCTTGTTACTGACTGACAGTAACCTTTGACCTATGTTGTAAATCTAAATTTTATATATAAACCATCTAATTAAGTGTACAGCTTTGGAGTGAAGTTACGAAAAGAGATCTCTGCTGACTCCCGTGTTGTTGATTACATGAGATGAGAATTTTTCATACCTTTTAATAAAGACAAAGAGGAAGAATTCTTAACACATAGACAGGCATGGATGATTTCATTGCTTTAATGAACAATACACTTGTGTTTTCTCTACTAGTTTTCTACTAGACAGCTATTCGGATGGACTTAAACATTTTGAAATATTACAGATCCCGAAAACATGCATAAACGTAAAAGTGTCGAGTTAAGCCAACAGGATTAAACTATTGAATTTCACCAAAACTTTCAACTTGTTTGACCAAATAAGAATAAAAAGGAGCTGGACTGATTGTGAACCTTCTAGCATCCATAATATTCACTATCAAGACGCGTTAATTGTACCATTGTTAGAACACAATCAAAGATCATATCAACATTAAAAACAACCCAAAATTACCAGCTGATAGATTAAAAATTACATATGCCTGGGTTATTTTATGAGAAGTATAAAGATGGAAAAAGCATCCTTAGAACTTTTATAAACAATCAAGGAGAGCACCTTGAGTTTTATGATACACATACCCTACAAATTTAATATACCAATACAAATAAGACATATGTGTCTACAGGAAACCAACACATTCTGATAAATACTCAGACTTTAATTCATCCCACCCAGAATCTGTAGAGGTAGTTTTAGTTAAATGTCTACATAATCTGGCCAGGAAACTAATTTAATTAAACAAATAAGGAAAACTACCCACCAAGATTTATTCAAAAAATTTCGAAGACCCATAGAAAAAATAATAGTAATTAAAATGATGAAAATAATATAAATTATAAGGAATTCAAAGTCTCGATAGTACTGTCAAATACAGAGAAAACATCAGAAGCCCTACGTAGGAGAGAATTAGGGGTGCATTCAAACCAACCAACTAACTCAGAGACAAACTTTACAGGCTTAATGGGCCTAGTACATCCAATTGAGGAAACCAATATAATTTTCCAAATAATATGTAATAACTAGGAGGTAAGTTATATAGTTCAGACTAGTAGATCAGGGTCAGTTAGATTATTGGAACTTGGGAATTTAGCTAGATGTAGGATGATTGACCGTACTAAGTTAAGTAATGTAGAAAAACTTGGTCATTGTAATGCATTCACTTGCATGTAATCATACAACATTTTGAGATAAAGTTGAAGTATTAAAAACTAATAAAGTTAGGTGAAAACAGAGAGACAGGCTAATAATTGAATCTTTGTTCATTGAGCCAACAGCAAATACGTGCAATCGACGTGACGCAACGTCTATACCAGATATATAGAAAATTGCAATAAGTAACACGGATCAGTGAAAAAAATGTATGAAACAAGTTATGAAGTCATGTGAATACATTGGTGTGATTGAGTAATGCTTGAGTGCTTGAAAAGTCATCTAGTTATTAATACTGTATCACTGTGTGTTATATGAAATAAACTTATCTAATACGGAATTATAACTGCTGACTGTCGCTAAGTATCTGTTAAACGCTTTTTATTGAGGTTATTGTTGGTCAATTCAGAAGATATTGGTAGTGCACATTACAAGCAAGTAATATTTTTTTTCTAATAACCACTTGAGAAAATTCTGTTCGCACACAAACATATGTTTCATGATGAGAGCCGACAGAGAGTGGATAATTGACATTCCAAGCTTAGGGTTTACAGGAAATCTAATAAGCCATTTTCTTCAGTGCAAATAATCAATAGTGGTAGTCGTAGTAGCAGTCGTAGCAATCCATCACCTAACAAAGAATTTCTCTATTAACAACCGAAATTAAAAATTACACAGAAACTAACTACAGACATCAGCAACACAACACACAATGGCAGCTATGAAAACAAGCTGACACACGATAAAATACAGAGCGAATAAGACAAGAATAGATCACAATGAATAATTCGGTGAAGTTAGTGTTAACATATCGGTAAAATTCTTACTGGACTTCCTAAAAAATACATAACTTAGGTTTCTACTACAGATAAACTTGTAATGACTACAAGATCACAGTGGGAAAACAGAAGATCGTAAAAACTTTGTACAGATGTTCGATAGTTTACATTAAATTAATTTGAAAACAAACAAAAAAAGAAATAAATCAAAAGACTAGAAATAAAACGAAATCAACAACAAACATAGGTAAATCGACAGGATTAGTTATTCAGTAAACACTGATACTACAAGGAGGATGAATAGAGAATCTATTTCAATTACTGTTATTTCACTGAAAGTCATCAATCCTTGATTCCTGATATACCAAAATTGTTATATAGCCTCACGTTAAAAAAGAGTATTGAGGTTTGCCCACCAGGGTTCCAATCCTATCCTCGTCTATTCCCATTAAGCACTAGCTAAAATTTTACCAATCAATATCAGCTAGCAACGACCACAACAAGCGAAGGAAGGACTGTCCCACTTTAGTGGGATTTTTACCTGTCTGGAATAACAGATAAACTAATGTAGAGCGATTCTGAACAAAAGCATAAATTATAACCCTTTCCAAGATTAGAAGATTGATGAGTCCATTGTTAATAACAGGATAGCTTTATATAGTCAGAAAACGAAACCACGGAAATAAAATGGAGTGATAAAGGGTAATTCAAATTTTAAGTGAATAAGTCAACTAACATTATAGGCAACTTGGAAACTGTTAACGTCTAAAGACTTACTTAAGCAGCTAGGACTGACAATCAGAAAGTAAATGAACCAGAACGATGACACTTGATCGCTGCTAATTTGTTCTAGCCTGATACCCTTTTAATTAACTTTGAAAGTATTCCAGCCGACCTGATGTAATTCCATAACCTAACCGACTGACCTACACCCGCCCCCAAAATTGATATTCTATAGCTCCACAATCTAAAAGTGACAATTCAACAACTATGACAGAAAATACCTCTGAAATCATGCCATACACTTTCAAAAGCCACGTTTTACAGAAGCAGAGGAAGGCGAAGCAAAATGTTGAATAATGCCGTTGATTTGAAGAAGTGATTGCTTACACTGAGATCTAAAAAAAACTGTAAGAACCTCATTTAAATATTTCGATTTGAAGTGGAAACTTTAGCTTACATAATACCTACTAAGAACTGTAAGCAAATGCGTTGATATCGAAATATACGCAAATGTAAGAACAAACAGTAAGACATGACAGTAACATGAACGTTGAATGTTAATAGCCATGCTTTTCAGTAACACACTACTATGCCTCAAACTAAACTACTGATTATTCAAAACCAGTAAAAAGCCTTAAACGATGAATAAGGACAGTCCGAAAGTAAATCAACGACAATAAGATATTTTAAACATCACACATGTAATCCTGGTCTCCTCTTTTCAAATAATATCACCTTTCGAGGTTAGTCAGTTTTGAAGATTGCACAACAGGGGCAACATTCATACGTAAATCAGTGCTAAGATGAAACACAATCCAATTAAACTTGCCTACAAGCATCTTATATTTCATTTCTATAACTACACAGACAGGTTGAAGTAATGTTTTGAAAACTAGGAATATCTCATCAGTTTAAAGATCCCCGTAAATGATTCCAAACAAGGATAATTTGAGGGTGAAACTGTCTTCAATAATTTCCTCTTTCACTTCTAAGCCAGTGAAAATCTGTTCAGCATTTAAATCACTATGAACAGAAAAATCCTCCAAATAAAGAATAATAATCTAGAGACGAAGATTTATTCATAACCAGGAATATGAATGTAACTCTGCGTTTGTTTATACTAGAGTAAATATTCATCGAGTGGTAATAAGCTGTATTCAAAATGAATGGGAGAAAAATAAAAACAAAATGCATGAAACATTACGTTAATTTGGAAATTTAACGATATTTAGTGTTAATAAACAAGATCGTAAAACTACTAACATACGACAATGTTTACCAATAAAGTAAGGGAGAAACAAAGAAAAAGAATGAGACGAAAGATGTTTAAATGTGAAATGTATGGTAGCAATGTTTATAAAATGCATGTCGACCTTGTTTTAGATGAGTTTAAACAAAGCAGATGTACACATTTCTTATTTTCCAGTATTGACAGTTATACACAGCAGATGAAGTCGTACGCTTGTGTTAGGCTTACAGGATATGATACAGTTAATAGGCCTTACCTAAGCTGATTTGATGTCTAGTACTTGCGAAATCCAACAGAATTCCGATATTTTTCGTCTCTTCTCGTGACTATAATTTTACAAGTTCACTGGTGAGTAAGGCTGCAAACCATTAGGCATGGCTAATGTAACCATTTCCATATGCATAATTTGATTCATTGAAGTAGCTATTTTCATTTGTTGTGTGAGTAATAGTTTGACTCAGAAGTTTACAGTCAGTGGGGTTTTTTTAAACAAAACTGTACAATGAATACGCTACAATATCAGAGACAGTATCACTGAACAAACTTAATTTTAAGCAAAGGCTATTCTTACTGAAGATATCTTTCTTCATCTTCATCCCTGGGTCTTTATACGAACGTTCTTATGAAAACTTTTGAATAGCTGTAATATTGCAAAATTCTTCTGATCATATCTATGTATTCTTTCATATACTTTATCATTCATATTGATGTATCAATTTGTATTCCCGCTAAGATGAATATGCAGGAATTATATTCTGTTACCCTGTTCTTCCTCCAAAGCTGGACGAAATTTAAAAGCCCTTCTTTACTGAAGTATTTATCATAAACAGTAGTGTCGCCTACATGTCGAAAATAATAATCTACTTCACCAAGTATATCACCGAGATATTAATGAGTGGTACCATTAAGTAACTCCACCAATTTGTCTATAAAAGGTATCACCGAACGCAAAGTGAACATTTAATGTGAGATTTATCAGTATTTCCTAGATTTTTTCAGTTCACTTCCTTACACCTGTTCGATGTGACCTACTGGTGTGACTCATCTACCTTGGTAGAAATAAAAGAAGTAAGGCTTACCATATAATGTCTAAAAGCATAACTGACTGGCAGAGATACAATAGGGATCATGACGTACAAACATTATAATCTAACCATTTTATACAGACTTTTATGTTTTTCTTTCCTGATATATGCTGATTGGAGAAAATACATACAAAGTAAATAAACCAATAAGCGATTAACTTATTTGTACCGATGCTAAGCATTCATTCACCTGTGATTTAATGGAAAACACACAGGGCGAGAATATAAACAAGTTAGATGGAAACGATATCTTTTGAAATAAAGCGATAAATACATTCGCTTTATTGAATGCAGTAGAGAAATAAACATGAAATAAGTGGTTAACTGGTTGGGAAATAATATTAAGAGGCAAGATCTAAACACACTGGTGCCAATTTTGGGAATGACTCCAGTGCTTTAACATTTACTACAATCACTATATATATAGTAACTACATAGATTTAGTCGTAGACTAAAATGCTTAGTGGTAAAACCTCACCAACTTTATTGACAAGTAACGCAGGTCCAAGTTTCAGAAGGAACATGAGATTTTTAAGCTGTTGATACAACACACTAACGAATGTCAATAAACACAAAGCCTAATTCAAGATGATTTTCTCCAACTATGTTTTATAAATTTATTTAAGTAGCTTAGATTAATTGAAAATTATCACTTTACAAATGAATAAGATATTTACATTAGGTTAGTATATATTTCAAAGTAGTAGTTATACTAAGCAATTCGTTACCATGATCTGATTGTCACAATCAACAAATGGCTAATAGGGAACAAAGATTTCATTCATTTATTATAAAAAAAGCAAACGCTAGTAGACTACTGCAATACATATACTATTACATCAATTTTAAGATTAAAATATCATCTAAAAGTGTGTGAATTCAGATCTGTAAGGAATTAATTCAGGTACTGTGAACTAGACGAGTTTATCATTCCACACAGTTGAGTTAGACAAAATATAGACAAGATTGTTGCAAGATGCTTCACTAGTACTCTTGTCAGTACTACTATAATGTTGGTGTTAATGATGATGATGATAATAATAATAATAATAGTAGTCAAATAATTATTACGCCTATTTGTGAGGAAACAATTTTCCCCATTGAGCAGAGGAAAGCCAGGTGTTAACGAATTAGCATAGTAAAGCATACAAATGGTTAAATTTATTTCTCCTAGCAAAATAATAATTCAAAAAGACAAGTCGTTTATTTATCACTGATAAATGAATATACAACAAAATCGCGAAAGTTTATTATCACCTATGCACATCTGACTGGATAGCACAAACAAATAATCAAATAACACACCATGTGATCTAAAGTACCATATATCATGAATTTTTAAAAATCATTAGTTATTATTCTTAACTTCCTTTAAAACAAAGGATAAATAAGGGGGAGAACAACTTCTGTTGCTATTTTATTCTTTTGAAGGAAAAAGTAAAGTTACAAACCAATAAATCGAGGAAGTATTTTGGATAATGTCAAGGTTTTAGTTTCAGTCATTCATTAGTCAATCTAAATAAGCATAGTCAAAAGTGTTTGATGCTTCACTATCGTTTAGTCATTTAGATGTTGGGTTTATAGGGAATTAATTTATTTTATTTATTTGTATAACGAAGAAAGCATTGAGTTATATTTCAATGGTCTGCGACGCCCAACTTCTGTCGACTCATCGCACAGTGCAACTACCACTCAACGGCATCCGAGAGCAACCGTCATTACACCTACACAGCTGGACAACACATTACAGTGATTTAGTTAATCTTATTTCGATTAGTTATCTGCAAAGAATGACCCCTTTAAAAGCAAATTCATAATAATTCAATGACCAATTTATACATTAAACAAAATGATTGTAACTATTTTTCTTAAAATATTCTTTCGACTAGCCTGTAACCAACATAACATTGTAACGACAGAATACAAGGGCCAGGCAACAGATCGTTTATTGAGGAAATCAAGAGATATTTATATATTTTTATTTACATTATTATTCGTTATTATTAGCAGAGAAACAGTGTCTTCTGATTGGTTGTTTTCTCGCTGAAAGTTAATCTATCATCTCTTTGTAGGCATTTCTTTGAAGGTCAGACTACATATCTGCGAATCGTATCCGTCCACGCAAAGTCTTTGTTCTTGTTTTTTTTCTCATGACCAAGATTTGGGACGTAAACACTGACGTAAATTGCTGTCTCCCAATTTTGGCTAGCAGACAGCTCTCACAACAACATAACTTCAAACGAATATCTTGAAACTGGGGATAAATGACAATTATTTTAGGGTAATTATGTAAGTACTAATATCTATTCTCCATATAGACTTAAGATTTTCCATTCAGGAATAAAAACAATTCTCAAGCATAATTTTTCACTAATTTCAGGTCACATAAGTGTAGCTAGAAAAGCAATCACTTTTTTGAGCACTGAACATATATTCACACACACTTCATTTAATATCAAAAAGTAACTCGTTGCTAGGCAACAAGATCATAAAAATATTGACCGCTAGGTGTGTTAACTGGTTAATTATCTAATACACAAATTCATTTTGGTAGAATACGTGAATTATCATTTGTGTTTGCAACAAAATGATGATTTAATCAATTTGTAATCCATGACAGTAAGATGGAAAAGTAATAAATTACACAAGAGACTGGAGAAATAAACACATTAATTTGTCCTGAAGTAGTTTACTGGAATCTAATGACACATTCTTAATCTTCCCAATCAGTACAACACCGACAGCACCAAGTAAGTATTTTAGGCTGATTAGTGCACTAGACTTAAACCCAGTGTCTTGTGATTCCGTATTTAGCAGTTTCTTCGGGATAACGGTCAGAACTCAAGTTCAAATGTGGATATTAAAATATTGACAGCAGCAATAATTTTCCTCAGGGTACTAATGTCTGTCACAAAATATGAAGCCTTTGAGTGAGATTTTTTAACAATTACTTGTATATATTCAGTGTTAAATCCTTGACTGTGGTTCATTGTAGAATTTTGCACAAAAGTGCAGTTTTGAAATCTGTAACACTCCATAAATGACAAAAAGGCACAGAGAAAAACTCAAAGGAATTATAATGAACGGAAACCTATGGGGAAAAGAACAAATAGGCACAGGATCATGAAAACTGAGAGGATTTAGAAGTTCATAAAGAGTGAATGCATCTGGGTCGCTGTGAGCGATATTGAACCATATCAACAACAGTCTCTAGTCACTGGTTCTCAGCGTCTGAAAGACCCCAGTCAAGCAGACTACATCGCCAGCAGTCAAATTGATGCCATGGTTTGACAGCCGCTAGCTAACATTGTTCGACGGGGAAGGTGGTAAACTGGCATGCGTAACACGTGTCCTAGCCATCTCAATGGGTGCAGCTTCACAAACTCATCGATTGACTTACCCTCCTGACCTAACACTCTATGCATAACTTTAACATTACTCACCATATTATACCACGGGAGATTATTGAATGTATAGACATAATTAACAGGTTTTATCGAGAATTAGCTATTGAACAATCCAATAAGTCATAACAATGCTTTAGGAAAGACAAGGGTTAAATCCAGACATTAAAATGATGGTCGATTCATGAACCGAAAGTTATATGATATGGTTGAGTCTTCGACCTACTGAAATCATTGAATAATTGCAGTTAGGCTACGACTATGCTTAAATTGTACATTCCGTTGACTTGTTATCACAGAAAATAATACCATTAGATCAAGTGGTCACTTAATTATACGAACTAAGGTACTTACTATACGTGTGTAAATAGACAAGTATGGTACACTTTTACAACTTTCCAATTATTAATTATAAGCACCAATCAGATCAAAAGTTTTTCTACAGACTACCTGAAATCATCTTCGTTCAGCAGACTGATACAGAAAATAAGGACTGTCTAAATTTTGGCAACAACAGATGAACATCTAAACGTACCGAAAGAATTCACTTTACATTTAGTTGCAGAGAAAGTCTTATTTAATCTTAGTACTTAATCTTATTTTTTGAAACGATGAAATTTTGAAAACTCAGGTTATTGTCCTTTTCAAACCTAGCACCAACATGGATTATAATTGTTGTAGTAACAGGAACTAACAAAAAGAATGAGTTTAAATTACACGACTGGGACTATAAACTATTATTTACTGATAATTACAAAGACAGATATTCACAGTTCGACTCTTTTCTAAACATGACTGTACTGTTTTTGTAATTTGTTCCGTTGAATCTAAAAAGTGTAGTTAAGGACACTGATTTTAATTTCTACTTCCCTTGCTTTAAATCACTGTTACATACTACATATTTTTCAATAACCAGGGGAAAAAATTATTTTGTTAAACTTCCACTATAGGATACGGAATTTCAGGCAGACCAGCCAACGATTCAATAGTTACAGAATAAATTATTTACTATTAGAGGCGAAGTGCCTGCTGGTGATATTTTCCGAGTACCTCTGAAGTACAGACCCTACAACTAAAACTAACAAAATGGAGATGAACAGCACTCAAGATGGTGAGGAAAATGGAACTCACAGAAGCATCAGCTCGACAGTAATCACGGAAGGTAATCGTGAAATACATTAGTCATTGTATGCTGAAAAAGCTAACTGGCAACAAATTAGTTTCCCATTTGTGATCATCCTATAAAAGAAGCTAAGCGACCAATTAATTTTATAAAATATGTACATTCATAACTACAGTTTGTTAGAGAGCTACACGGCGATACTGGGCCGTATGTTTCAAAACAGTTTATCTGTTCGAATATTTAGCCTTACGTTTAAGAGAAATATTAGTAAAAATGTTTAAAAATTAAAGTCCTCTCCAAAAATGAAAGTTATGCAAATTAGAAACAAGCGTTCTCCTTATTTTTAGTTTCTAATATCATATTACACAATTCAGCATTTGGTTTAAGATATCTTCTACGTGTTATTAGACATATTTTGCCAGTCAGTATTCTGCATAGTGTAAAAGTTCGTATAGAGGGTAAAACTAAACAAAACCAAATCATGAATTACTTGTATGACGGTAGAAAACAAGAGATTTGGTAACGGAAATTAATGTACACCTCATACGAAAATAATCATTTGCACAGAGCTTCCATGCGTTTCTTCTTCTTCTTTCCGTGCCTCTCATGTTTTGCCGCAATATGGATTCATTTCCTCTTTCTCGATGATGTCAAATCTATCTCTCCCTATTTGATATTTTTGTGTTGATGAACGTGTCTTCATATTACCACTGATAGATCGTGTCAGTACAACACGCCACACTTGCTGTAATGTTACACCTAACTGTTAAATTCCAAAAATTATCGGGTTAATTAGACTTTTCTGGTTTCAAATTGATGAGTTTCGGTATTCGACAATGACGACTTGCACATTCCACTTCCAATAATTTTTTAAACAAGCATTTCTTAGTTAAAAACCAAAATTATCCTTAAACATATAACATCTATATTGAGTTGGTTATGAGAAATCGTGGAATGACAGTTTGATTCTCTTATCTTTCCTAGACACTCAGGCAAACAAATACACATACTACTGGACAGTAGTCTGAGTTGCTACACCTCACAAGAAGTTTGTCATCTATTCGCAATTCAATATGTTAAACAAGACGAATATATGAGGGAAAGAAATGAGCAAAGATTTCAATTTACAGACAACTTACTGATCAGTTATATAAGATACTTTCAAACTGCCAACGCAACATTACATCCAATAACGTAATTGTGTATACACAAAAAGACAATATACTGCATCGCATAGCATACTGAAAACATATAGTTCTTAACATTTACGTCTATCACCCAGGTTTTCCTCTTTCGCTCTGCCTTTCCCATCACATAAAAAAGCATTGAAAATACCTGTAGTTTGGGCCAGCTATAATTTTTCAGCCAGATTAACAAGTGTAAATTTGATTGTTAAAACAACACCATAGAAATGGCTTTTATTTTTTTTAAACTGGGATCTTTAGCAAACAATAAAGCAATGTAACATTAAATATTTTTGTTAAAGACTTATAGAAATACTGTATTTCTTGTTAATGACAATAAACAAAAAATAATGTTTTAAAATTAGAACCATGATTTTTTGGGCAGGGAAACATATTGGATTTCCACTGGCAGGTGATATGAATTTAAATATCAAGCTAAATATAACACAAATAGTTCAACAGATTTATGATGTTTATTCACGTCATTTAAGAAGATTGCCTACACATATATTTTTTTCTACTATGATATACAGACTGATACGTGTTCATTGACTACCCCAAGATATATCAAAAAACCTATACTTTAAAAGTAGTTAGTGAGGAACGCTTTGAAGAAATACTTCGCGCATAATTGTTACTTTTCACATTTCAATTTCTCTGATGCGTTTGGTTTGAATGATGCCGATCCTTTATTTAACATTATCACACATGTATTTATGAAGGTCTTCCTCTTAATAAGATTTAACCTTGTGCTAGGAAATCTCTTAACTTAAAATTACACAAACAACACACCATTAACATGTTGAAACATTTTTTTTGGGGGGGGAGGGTCAGTTCCTGCATCAAAAATCATCTGTAACATAATAGGTTATGAAACAGTTCAATAAACTGACTAATTTATTTATCTAGTAACTTCATCACTCCTGATAAACGGACACACTATGCTCGGTGTGCTTACACCAGCTTATGCCATTTATGATGTTGTTGAAAGTTTAGCATACTGATCCACTGCCACATCTTTGTATCTTACGGCTATAACAGCTTTATATAGTATTGATCTTACTTCCCTTTCTTTCCACTTTTCATCTCCTACCTTGATGAGATGCGATTACTGGGATTAATAATGGATATATCCCCGACAAAGGTTACAGTTGTCATTAGTTTGTTTCATGTCCATATGCTACTGAATATGTCTAACAAGAGATTCATCATTGTATATTACCATTATGAAAGAAAAAATGTGGTAGAGAAGATCATTGTGACAGAACGCTACTGTGCTTACACTGCACACTGGCCAATAGCGTGCAAAGCAATCCTGACCCGTCTTGTAGTTCTAAAAACAATCTACCATCTAACTAAGTGAAAATAAAGTAAATGAAGTGCGTGTGTACCATATATATATATATATATATATATATATATATATAATGTGTGCATGCAGAAATTGCCTGATTAGTCATACGATCAATAGTGGAATGAATAAAACAGTCTGAACACTAGATCATCTCACTCTATAGTAAAACTGGGTTCGTCTACAGACCATTTCTAATTAGTGTCAAACATATATTACACAGTGGGATTTTGCCTGGACTACGAACAAATCACTCAACTAATCAAGATTTGATTAATAGCTACAACTTGTAGTTCGTCTGGTAGATTGCTAACTCTGAGGCTGCTGGATCTAATCTTGTAGCGACACACGTTTTCGTCTCAACTTAACGCAAGGCCTCATTACGAATAAGTATATTAATGCTACTTCTCTTTATAATAAACTATCTAACTATTTCCACAGCTTCTTGTGTTGCTTCTAATTGTAGGATTTGATTTGTTTTATTTATCTATTTATTAAAATGTGCAAAAAGACACTCAACATGATAAATAATTTCTTTTCCTAAAAGCAGGTTACAGCAAATTGTGCAGCATATTCTTAAGATATAAACTGATTTAGGCTAAACAATGATTATTGTCTTACTGTTAATAATTATTATTTTCATAAATAAAAATGCATTGTTACCATTATTTTCCATAAAGTGAATTACATTACAGGTGCATATATATATATATATATATATATATATATATATTGTTGACACTTGCTGTTAAAAGAAATCACACTGAGGCGGCCTCACAAGCAGACACACAATCAGAGGTGAACATACAAGTAGTACAGCTGTTAGTCTTTATAACATCATATACTGACAACAAGACGACAAAACTTAAAACTTAACCTTAAAATAATGATGAGATAGTGTTTCATCTTTTGTTTTTTAATTACTATTGTGGCAGCTTAAGTACAGCACTTAAGATACAAAATACTTTGTGAGCAATAATATGGTGAAGGCATTCCATAGTCAGTGAATTCTAAATAAGAAACTAGTTATTTACCGGTTTACTTTAAAGATAAACAATAAACACAGATAAATATTGAATTAGATTAAAAGAAATTGAATCAAAGGTATCAGTTAAACATTTTGACAGACACTTCTTAGTGTTAACAGATTATAACAGCTCATTTAGATTATAAGAACACAACTAAGAGCAGAACTATCGTGTGAAATGATTTGAAATTCCTTTTTTGGGGAAAAGCAGTTGGACATTCTTAAAATAGGCTTTATTAGAGATAAGTTTGTGTGGTCAACACGCGTCGGTGGCACAGTGGTTAGGACTCTCGCCGACCATGCACATGGTCCGGGGTTCGATCCCCTGCCGGCGCACACCCGATATCTATGGTCGGCCTGAATTTGGGCTACCGATATCCATGCTGAAAATTCCATACTTGTACTGAAAAGTACGGTGTGGAATCAAGCTGTAAATCAAAATAAATAAAATAAAAATGTTTAAGCGAATACGTTACAAGTGAATGGGAGATAGGAAGGTCGAGGACAGTAGTAAACAAACATTGAAAAGACTCATCAAACGACCCATTTATGTCTACGGAAACCCGAGAAAAGTCAAGTCAGAATATAATAACCCATAGCATCAAAATAAAATTCGGAAAAATAGTAGAGTATAGCACTGAGGATGGTATAATGTAGTGAAGAACAGGAAATTGCGGTTTCAGACAAATAACAAGATATGACTTGTCGCATAAACACTGATCTTTAAAGCACAGTAGTCTAAAAGATAACTGTTTGGCGTGCGAAACAAAGCACGCTAGATTTCAGCTTTCATTCAAACAACATCACTTAGTGGGGGGCAAGTACATTCAGTTAATAGGTCTCGAGTAGTACGGAGTGCCCATCAAAATAAAATTCGAGGCAATATGCAAACATCTCACGGGAGCTTATTTGCTAACCAATATTAGCCAGTGTGGTTTAGTAAGGTTAACAACGAGAGATTGCAAATATAATTACACGGGCAAGTAATTCACAAATGGTATTCATGATACACCATTTCTAACAAATAAATATGGCGAAGAAATGAAAACAACTCTGTTCAGTGAAGAAGTAATACAATATTTGAATACATCATCACATGAGAAATATTTGCACAAATATTCAAAATTTAAAAGTACAATCACATTCCAGACAGTAGATTAACTCAATAACACAAAAAGCAAAGTTAGTACTCAATAAAACCAACTGTCCTGAATAATGGATCATGAGACTATTATTAACACACTGCATTTCTTATGAAATATACATAAATAGACAGTAAGTTAATGGATTAGTAAACCTCAATTTAGTCTTACATTTCAAACCAACAACGCAATCCACATTTGCATTTCTTTCTTTCTTTTTTTATTTTGATTACAGCTTGATGCTACACCGTTTTTTCAGTACAAGTATGGAATTTTCAGCATGGATATCGGTAGCCCAAATTTTGCAGGCCGACCGTAGATATCGGGTGTGCGTCGGCAGGGGATCGAACCCCGGACCATGTGCATGGTTGGCGAGAGTCCTAACCACTGTGCCACCGACGCACACTGTGAAATGATTTATCGTGCCACGTTAAATACAAAACATTAAACTTTCGTCTCGCTTAATGTTTAAACACGTCTAACTTCATAGAAAGGTAATAAGTAGTCGAACTTTAGACAATGGAAGACGTTTTAAGTAAACTTGTGAAGAATCCCACACTACAAAGTTGCTACGTGCTTTGCAACAGAATAGAAATAAAACAAATACATGAATGGAAAATCATTAAGAATATTAATCAGAAAATGTGAGAGAATGAATAAATACGTGGAAACAAGATAGTTGTGACGCTGCAATGCAAATTGGTAAGAGTAGAAAATCATAGGCTGGTAGATCCTAACCCGAAGCTTTCTTCACTATCTGATGAGCCTACACCCTTCACTATTATTATTGCTGGAGAGTTCTAAACCTGGAAGTAACACCTATCCAGTACCTTTCGATTTTGAATGACTTTCTAGACTTCGATTCACGAAGAAATCTATCTTGAAATCAATTAAATTCTTATAATCCTAGCATGTTAACTAAATGAGTTGATGAAAAAGATATTTAGAATTCTAATGATTAAAAATTGATGCATCTATATGACTATGATCACTTTTTCAGTCATATTCCTATATGTCCTACTAACGAGAAGAGAGGATAGTCCCATCAAAAGAACCATATTTAGAGAGCTAAAGACCAAAGCTTAGTATACACATTTCCTTAGCTTCATACCGATGAAATGAAAACGTAATCTGATCAGGTGCTTAGCATTTAGAGTGAGGTTCATTTGTCCCGAAGATTGTGTAGACAAAGAACTCAAGGTCATCCGGCATATTCTAAGCGAGAACGGATATCCAGAGAAGTTCATTAAAGCCGACATAGGTCACAATAATCCTAAACATTAACTGGCAATGGTGGAGAAAAAGCCTTTATTTTTAAGTCTACAATTCAGGGAAGATACTCCTGCAGAGATTCTATGGCAACGCTTAACCAGAGCGATAAAGAAAACTTTCTACTCTGCACATCTGTTCCTATCCTTCAGTAGTCGTCCAATGTTCACCCAGCAACTGAAAGATGTCTTACCTAACCTTAGCTCTTCTTCACGCATTTAACATTTAAACTGTTCCTGTGGTTCAAGTTATACAGGGCATACGGTTAGGCAGGTTCGTCCACGGGTTCGAGAACATTTACCAGCTTGGTTCAACAAGGGAGAAATTCTAAGCATAAAAAGCTCAACTCTGTCCCACCTGGTCGATATTGGACATAGCATCGACGCCAACACAGCCTTCAGGGTTACACACGAAATTCCGAAGTCATTATCACGTGCAGTCAGCTTACGTCTCCTACACATAGCTGAAGCTGTTGAAGTTAGATCGACTAAACCGGGACTTTGTATCCAAAAAGAACACATCCAAACGCTGTTCCTACCATGGCCAAACTTGGATTATTGATTCTTCTTCTCATCAAGAGTGCCTTTTCCCTTGTTCCTCTTGGTTTTTTCTTCTTTTCCTTTGCTTATTATTACAATTATTATTCGTTATAATTTATACCCTCCATTCAAACATTCAATACTATCGAATTCTACATTTATACTATCCGGACTTATCATTAGTAATATTATCTCTTTTCTCGATATATGCCTCCACCTGTTTCATTTCACGCATTCGTTATTTCATTAGGAACCTCTCATTGCAGTCTCACTATCTTCTCTGTGTACTAGCCACTAACCTGACACCGTGTATAACCTTGATCTGACTTGTCAATTTTCCTACCCCACACTCTACAAATCTATTATGACTAATCTCCACCATTGTCTCTCATTTTACAATATTTTATAGTTGATTTCAGCCTGGCACACTTGTCACACGAATACTACTATTTATTTTGACACCCCATAACTAATCTGTTATTCTGCGTTAAAAATATATCCGCTGCATAACTGGCGATTATTGTAACGACAACAAGTATTATATATAATTGTAGGAAACTGAAGAGAAATTACTGAAAACAATATTCTTAATTCATATTGGCTTTTAATTCATGATATGGGAATATCTCACACACTATTAAATTAAGGTTCTCTGAACCTTGATTTATAAAGCGAATAGAACTCTACACTCACACGATGAACGGGACCTATCAAGTTTGTAAGTGAGAAATGCAGGCCAAAAGTAACACCCTTAAAATCCTTTGATACAATGGAGTAAACTATATGCAAACTGTTGATATTCGTACAGTTGCCACACCAAATGATAACTTCAAAAGAATATAATGCAAGACTGGAATCTGTGTATACACAAATAAAAGTTGGATTGAAAAATAAACTAAGATTAGACTATAAGTGAGAAATGATTGCAAGAAGGATTACTTACAATCCATGAAAACAATTTCAAAAAATCAATCACATTAGAACAATGATATTAACTGGTATAGCTGTTTTAAGGCTATGCTTCGACTAACATGTGATGAATGTACTGAACTTAACATGTTATTTGGAGTAAAATTTAAGAATCTTAGGTGACACAAGTGGAATGTATGATGCTTATTGATAAGATTGCACTGATAATGTCTAGCGTGACACTCAAAAGTTTGTCAATCAAATCTAGTTCTAAGACCATAACATAGTTTGACTAGAAGTCTATAAAGTAAGTAACTAATAATCCATCAATAGTAAAAGAAAGTAGTCAAGTATTCTTAAGGTAGAAAATTAGTGGTTAAATGCTTATACTCGGTCGGTTTCCGACATAGAACTTTGCAGATATGTGCGGCAGTTCAAGTCGCCACACTCCATGTAGCACACAAAGCAAGAGAAGAAAGTAGGAGAAATGCATAACAATATAGACAGTAAAGAGAGGTGTGAGACAAAGGAATAGTAATAACGAGGAACAAAACAGTTTCATTGGAAATCATGAGTCACAAGGAGTGGATGCATCTGCGCCACTGAGAACGATTTTGAGCCATGTCACCAATTGTTCCCAACCATTTGCTTTTACCGTCCCGAGGACCCCAACCAGGAAGTCTACACCTTCCTACGTGGCTTAGATTAACTGTTGTAGATTTCATTGACTGGTGCCATGTTTTCGTCTGATCGCCGCCAGCTCTTTTCCAGCCTGGCCCTATATCAGCTAACATTACCCGTCGAGGAAGGCGATGACTAGGCATACTTATACTAAGTAAATATCTTACTTCCGCCTAAATCATTTACTTTTCCTATGTAGATAAAATGTGTGACAGACTAAATAAGACAATGCCAGAAAAACGAGTAAGAAAGACTTTCTGACTTTTTATCTACAATGATATTTTCGTTGATATAACAAGCTAAAGTCACATAAAGCAGCAGATAAACAAGTAAAATGCATCCGATTTCGGTTTGTTAGATATTAAAATTGGTGACAGTCTCTGAAAATGGTTAAGAAACACCTACTTTTCTCAGAAGTCAACGTACACCAGAATACAAGACAAAACAATATCCTATAAACTACTGATAGTCTGAATTTGTTTGCACCACTGGAATATTTACAATACATAAAAATTATGGGAAGATGATATGTAAGACAGGTTAAAAGCGACAAAAGTGGTATTCTGTGGGTTTCAAATGTTTTATAAGGCTGAATATGTTTACGCATACATTTCTTTTATAAACGTATACCTAGCGGATTCACATAATCTGTTTATGAAACACTCAAAATTTAGTGATTTTAATAGGTATATCTTGAAAGAAATCCAATTTTTGCAAGAAAAAAGAGCACTTACTTATAATTACTCACAGAGATGATCCGACACACTAATTAACATACAAGCGCCTCAACTGATGTCACACTTTACCACACCATAAAAATGATGCAGAGATATACAGAATAAAACAATAGTGAACAAATATGGGTGAGAAGGAAAAACATTTCAATGAAGGTCGTTGAAAACAACAAATTTAGCGAATAAGGAGTGAATACGAGTGAACCAGTGTGAATGATTTCGAGTCATTTTAACGAGAGTCTGCAAATATCACAGGATGAATAAAATTATTATTTTATATGGTTATAATACCATTCCTATTATGCACATCACCAGTCTGAGTCTAGAAGGGTCTTCTAATGTGCAAACATGCGTGGTTATTTTTCAGAAACTGAAAATTCCTTGCTGACTGACTTTGTAACTAATACCCATATGGTATAACCATTCCAACCACTCAGTTGACTTTCATGAACACTGCGACATATATCTTTTTCATGTCTAATAACGGAGCATATTTTACTATACTACTACAACAGCCTTTAAAAGAACAAGCTTGCAGCATCATAACTAAAGTTAACGGTTATACATGCACATACTGAAAGTGTATCAGTAAGCATTACTGCTTCTTATGAATAATCAAATCACTCAGTCAAGCTTGTGAATAGATTGAACTGGTATCTGACTGACTGGTCTCAACGCAGAACTTTTCACAGAAGTGCAGCAGTTCGAGTTGACACACCACATGTAGCACGTAAAGAAAAACAAAGGAGAGAAAAAGAAGTTCTACAGAACAATAATTAGCGGAAATTTGAGGGAGAAACAATGGCAAGATGGAAAAATAATACAGTTTATTGGACAGGGTAGATCAAAAATAGTGAATGCATCTGCAGCATCGAGAACGATTTCGACCCATATCACTGATTGTCTCCAGCCATCCATTCTTATCATTCCGAGGACCCAAACTAGACAGTCTAGACCTTCCTAAGTGGTTCAAACTAATTGTCAGAGATTTCATGGACTGATTTTAGGTTTTGATTTGACCACCCACAACACTTTTCCAAAATGATCCTATGTTAGCTAACATTGCCCATCGAGGAAGGCGATGGCTAGGCATGCGTAAAATGCTGCAGCCATCTCAGTCTATGTAGATTTACAATCTCATTGACTAACTTTCCCTCCTATTCTAACACTCGACGCCTAACTTCAGTATTACTCACCATATTATACCACTTAACACGGGAGATAGAACACAGACGCCTATGATCAAATACACCTCACCTTTTCATATCTTCCACTTTCAGTGGATATGTCTCACAGCCATAAAGGAGGATGCAGCGAACTGCTGTGCAGTACACATGTCTTTTAATCAATAGCCATATTTCACGTTTGTGGCAGAGATGACGTAAGTCGGCAAATGCCACACTAGCCTTTTTTGTCCACGTTAAGATTTCATCAGTAATCAGCCTGTTGAAACTCCCCAGATGAGAGAACTGCTCAACAAACTCTCTCAATGCAATCCAATCTTTTTGCTAGGAGTCGATGTAGTCCAGTCACACAGTATCAGCTCGCATTTGACACGAGCAAATCGGATGCTAAACATCCGAAGATTGCTGCCAAAAGAGTTCAGAAAACCCTACACTTTACCAGTTTCTACATAGGAAGACACTAAACTGATGTAGAGGATATAATGTGTCTTATTTCTAATATGTTTGGACGATTGATAGTCCAGTTTGCACAGTTATTTTTGAATAAAATAATTGTGCGAGTTCAAAAGGCTTGTAAAACTGAGCAACCAGTTTGCGCAATTAAAAGGCTTATAATAGACAATATCCACTTAAAGTTGAGGTAGGGAAAATACTTAAAAGTTTCAGTCTTTTGCAATCTCCTATAGAAAGTTTCTTCCGAAGTGATATGTGTAGGAAATAAGGTTAGACTTAAACTTGAAAGCTACCTGAATTATTCATTCAAACTTGACTACCAACTTACACAAAGGAAGTAAATGTCGGCGAGAACCAAGCCGACAAATAAAAGATGTCACTACATCATTAGTATATAGGTTTAAGAAACATGCAAGGATAAACAATATAAAAGAATGAAACAGGAAAAACAAGAGATGTTGAAATGTCAAAGCATATGCATAATGAAAATAACCAACGACTTCCAAATCAGAAGACTCCTATTAGAAATCCCAGAAATTTCTAACAGCTCGGAATAATATGCAGTAAATTCATAAAAACGCCACCAACGTAAATAGCACAAATTATTACTATTCAAAATTTGACGAACGGTTACATGCATAAAAATTAGATCTGAGCAAAATGAAGTAAAATTTTCATCATAAACCTATCAGACAGCATTCACACAGAAAGACACACACACGCATATATATTTGCGATTGTACAGCTAAGAAGATGAATTCGCCGATCTACGTGTTTTGTTTTCATTAAAATATTGAGTACGAAAACTGACTGATGATTAGTATAACGATCCACAGTGGACTGTCATTAACTAAAAACTGAAATTTGGTGATGTGCAGTAAAAAAGGTTCCCAAAAATATTTGGGATTTTATGTATTACCAATGGACAGTATACGCAAGTGGAATATTCTGGTTGACCTAAATGCATATGTGCATTCCCATAATACCGAGATTATGATAACGTGTTGTGTACAGTATTATACCCATGGTTCCACATCTGCAGGAACGTCTTCACCATGCGATCAAAGTTTTTGTACTTACTCGCAAAAGAAACGCTTAATTTTTACTCACACCAGGGATATACTTATTAACGATACTGTTAACATTTATGTTCAGCTGTGTGAACCCAAAAATTTTATGATACAGAATAATGTGAGTGACGAAGGGAAAATGTGGCTTAAGAAAAGCCCGTTACAGAAAAATTACCAAAGTGTTATGGTATAACAGTTATATTATTTACCAAGGTAGTCAAACTCACCGCCGGGTAAACAAAAATCTGAAATGACGGCAAGGTTTCTAACACCTTCAACCCTGCAATTGAGACATGTAAACAAATCCAACATATTTGATATTGTATGTGTGGATGCAGAATAACTTCGATATTGTATTGATCCAGAATTCCCACAAATGAGTCAATAGGTGTTAACTATGAATGACCTTTTGGGGAATTCCACTGATTTCCAGATAAGGAACCATTGGTAAGGGAAATCATAACTATGTAGCTTATGGAATTCTTTCAAATGACTAAACAAAATAAACGTTGGATTTACAAGTCATTTAACCGCTTAAGTCGTGACTCCTTGGATTAGTTTTAACATGCTCAGTCTATATTTAGAACGCAGACTCATTGTCTGCATTTGTGCCTTCTTTCTAATCGTTAACTCTGACTCCAACAAATCTGAAATTATATGCTAAATAAATGATAAGACTGTAGGGATGTCGATAAACTTCGCTTAACTACCTTGTAGTGTTACTTATAATTTAGGTCATTTTGTATGTGCTAGATGAAAGTAGAGGCAATAAGGCTAGGTGACTGAAAAATCGTTGTCCAGACGAAGTTAAGTCATTTAAAGGATAAAGATGGGACGTTTTATAGAGCCAGTTCATCTGACAGTAAGTTTCTTACAGTAAAATCAGAACTTCTCCCAAAATTTGACACGCTCTAATCGAACTACTTCAGAATGACTCAGTTACTGTGAATTTTCATGCAGTAAGTCACTTCTCAGATAAATTGTGTTCTTCGCCCGGAAAAAAACGAGGAATAATTCACTTATCTGCAGTATTATCTAGACTCATCATAGACCAACACTGTTTCCCCACGCCTACTTTAGGATTGTCACCTGATATATATTTACTTAACACAAATAGACAGTGATCTGAAAAGGACTCACACAGACAATGTACAAATTGGTTTTTTCACTCACTAGTAACTAGTGTGACGTGTCTAGTCCTTTCCTTGGTGCAGACTGAATTCTGTCAGTCAGGTTTGCAATGCGGCCGCCATTCTAGGTAGCTCGCCATCACGGTGCACATTGATTTGATGATATTAGATAGATGGAGGCCAGCTGACTGATAGAATTCAGTCTGCAACAAGGAAAGGACTAGACACTTCACACTAGTTACTAGTGTCTAATGAAAATACCTACTGCAGTCCTACAGGAGGTCAATCGCGAGCCCGAATAGATCAGTGGCAACGTCTCTGACTGCAGCATTGGGTGACGCGGGTTTGAATCTCAGGAGGGAGATGAGTTCCTTCAAGGCTGCAGACACGCTTTGCTGACTTGTGAATGTCAACTAGCACGAAGCCTAGGTCCAAGGCTTCCTGTCGACTGCCTCCAACTATCTAATAAAGTGGTTTTTATTCCATAGCAATAAGAATTACAGATAGTAGGCTCTGCAAGATTCTAGCTCTGTCGAAATTCGTTTTTTCAAACAAGATTAAATTGCGAGAATATCTTATGACTTGACCTGCTACAGAAATCCATTCCGGTAGCCCCTAGTTTCACATTTCAAATTTCAGGCGAAAATAACTGCTGTCAAGGTAAAATTATTGACTATTTCATTCATTAAACTGCAGGCTAACCCAGTGAAACTTGACGCAGCTACCGTGAATTAATGACGAGCGGTAGCTGACAGGCCGTTTAATTTATTTCCGCACACTGAAGAAGACATCCAAGAACTGCTAACTGAATTGCCCAATTTACGACCTGGGAGTAGACAACAGTGGATTTGTCCTTGTTTGCCTTCCCTCAGAATTGACTTTTCTCTGGGGATCTGGAACGCCAAAAATAATAGATTCCTAAATAACATACTGTGAATTATCAAGGGCTTTAAGTATGTAGGAGCGCGAAACAATCAATAGTTTTCGCATCTCACCAGTGTTAATGGGGTGGCTGGAAAGGACATAGTTAAAGATTAAGCAGTGCTTAGCCACTAAAATATTAAGACACTCAGCCATCTGTGAACTTTTATCTTCAATGCAGATGTAATTTGGATTGCATTCCTGGATCTGTAGCTCAGATCACTGGCTTTACTTTGTAATTTATTATGAGGGACTATGAGAATAACTTTTCTTTCTCTGGATAGGCTCAGTCGTCGACTGACAGAAGAAATAACCTAGGAAGTAAAGCAATCCCAAGTTCGTGGGAATCAATATATTTAACCTATAAAAATTTGATATTAATCAACACGTGGGATAACACGTAGTAAAACGGGGCCAACAATATTAATATTTTTCTGAAAAAAAGCCATCTTGATAGACAGAAGCCCGTGTGAAATATCATTAACTGGTGTCAATAAGTATCATACCTAAAGAGTGGTCAGTAGCTAGAGGAAGCACTGAACTATTTCCGACTAAACCGATCAAAGTCCCATAAGGAAGACTTCGCTTAGATTATGTGCAACGAGTTTTCTCCAGTCAGGAAGCAGGTTACATTTCGGTTGACTTTTTATTTATCGTTCTGGCACACAGTCCACACCTTATGCAACAAGGAACAAGCAACTGTCTTGAATTATGTAGGAGGAAATGGTGCACAGAATCTGAAAGCTTAAACTGAATAACTTGTCCTAAGCATGAAGGTTCTACTATACATCTCAGCGTTAGTAGCAGCTGATATTAATATCGGCAGAATTACTGACTTGCCATTGCAATCACTATGCAGCCAAACTTTCGTTGAGTATCATTGCCCGAGCTGTGAACAGTGGCAGGTAATTTTCACTGAACGTTTATTTGACAGAGTATAGCCACATAGGATGAGGATGATGGTTCAGGGGCTAGGCAGAGGAGAGGACTGTCATCTTTGAGGAGCCTGGTGATTGAGGTTATGAGGACTGAGAGTATTTTCATGTCACTCCCAACAGCCGGTGATCTATTTCAAAGAAGTTAACACTCACTCAGTGAGCAGGTCAAAATATCAGTCTAGCGATGTTCGATAGCGACCAAGTTGTTATGATTTCTAAGGTCCACGTGTTTTAGACCTATTTAAAAACCGGTTTGCTTGGAGATGGCGAAGTAGCAACCTTGTGACGCCTGGATCTAAGACTGAGCTATTTTCGGTAGCTTTTGGTCGCCTGTTTTGAAACTTAAGTCAAGATTACTGTCGCCAACTCAGATCCACTTCAGTTTCTCCGCGTCAAAATTTGGTCAGCCGATAGCACCACATCGTGCACCTTCACTTAATTGATGGCGGCTACCATTTACTATGTCATTTAATCCATTAGCGTGGAGTCAGTAAACGTCTAAGCCCTCATCATGAAAAATACGTTACTGGTGGTGAGTCAGTTGTAAATATTGTTATTCATTTGTGGCAGTATTAATGGTCCAGCGGTTCTGCCCTGTGAGAGCCCATTCATGATCCGCCTAAAGCGAGACATCACAGATGTCACTTTGTTTACTTATATGTAATCATCCACAAATGACTGATCGGTTCAATAAAGGGTCACGAACTCCAAAACGTGCAACTTCTAGAGAAGTACGTTGTATGATACCATGGCAAATGCCTTTAATATGGCGAAGTGAGGAACAATGACTAGTTTGCGTGTCTCGCGACTATAAATAATTCGGCCGAAAAAGTCGAAGTGATAGGCAGCACAGGCCCTTAAGAAATCTGTAGCAGTGTATTCCTAAGGTAGGTAGTCAAACAGTTCGTTTTTGCCGGTCTTTTTCATGACTCGTGAGGTAAATGTGATTATGTCTACGTGCCTATGGTTGCAAACTTATGGATTTTCAGCAAATCGGTGGTGTGAAGTTATATAGCCAGTTTGCTACTCAGTTAGACGGTCTCAGGTCTCGTTCTTAGGTATAAGCTTGAAATAGGGTGCATCCACAGATTGTTGGCGGAAAATGTCAAAGACTAGCTTTTCGATGTGATGTACCGAATAACTCCATATTCCACTTATTTGAGGGCTTCTGGATTCATCCCAGAAAAGGCATACTCACCAAGGTATATAAAAAATTTGCCACCGAGTGCATGAAGAGTTTCCTATTTCTTTTACTTTTTGAATGGAACATAGGGCTTCAAGCTACGGCGGTGGTTTTACTTTCACGAGGAGAGTTTGCCAGACTGAAGCCCGGCCTTTCATCATTGATAGCCATACTACAGGCCTATTCAGGCGTAGGGATGCGTCGGTTGAGAGCCGGTGTGCATTCTGCTGCCGGACCACCGGTGTACAACCTGTAGCAGACAACTTATATCCCATTCTGCCTGCTACCGGACTTTTATCAGCACTGGATGTTTTGCTGAAGCACTCTCGTAACTAACAGCACAAGATATATTTGTCTGTTGTCCATAATTGGCTGTGGGTAACTTATTACATTACTAACAAGTTCTTGGGTGATTACGAATATTCCGAAATATTTCTACAGTTTAGTTGACAGATAAGTTTGATCATGTGAAATTCAGTGGTTGATTACTTTATTAACCAAGATTTCTATAAAAATAATTATACCAATTGTGGATAGGCAGTGCACATTATCGTGGAAGTTAGTTGTAAGATCTGAATGTTTCTTGTTGAAGGCTCAGCGGTGTTCCAGTTAAGCTAAAAACTTTATCTGACACACAGGAGGCTATCCATCAATTACAGTTCAGTAGATAAAGAGGCAGGCATCATCAATACGATAATAATGTACACATGGAGTAAGCATGTTTAAAATTTTTCACTGACACAAGATTTATATACAAAGGAAAATAATAGAACAACGACAGGAAGCACACTTTGCATAAGTTAAAACAATTTATGTGATATAATCCTTGACACCATTATTGTTTGAATTTGTCGAAAAGTGTCGAAAAGAAAATGTGACTCAAATCTGAGATCAAAAATCTTAATGCTATCTATAATGATGCACTTTTATCATGTAAATCTCCTATCAGCATATGGAAACCTTTTAATGAAATTACTGGCAATAGTAAGCGATGTACTGCCTTTCCCTCTTATGATGTTAATGCTCTTAATCGGTCTTTTATACGCTGTCCTTCTTCTATAACTACTTCTAATTTTACCAATCATGTATCTGATAACTTTCATGACTTTAATGCTCTCGATGTTCTAAAATGTCTTAAAACGCTCAAGCCCTCAAGTAGCCTTGGCCCTGATCGTATACCTGCATATGTTCTAAAACAATGTGCAGATGTGTTGTGTTCTCCACTAACCAACATCCTAAATGCTTCTTTCTCCAAAAATATCGTACATGATGCATGGAAAGACATCAAAATTGCCCCTGTCCCTAAACCTGGAAACGGCAAGAACGTAAAGTTCAGACCCATTGCCATCACTTCCCCGTTTCTTAAGGTTATGGAAAAACTAATACTTCTCAAACTTGAACCCTCCCTTAAAAACTTCGAAGACCCCAAACAATTTGCCTATAGACAGGGGAGTAGGAGTACTTTAGACGCTGCAGCTGTCTTACACAACAACATCGTCTCATCATTAGATAAAGGTGCCAAATACGTCCGCTGCACGTTTCTTGACTTCACTTCTGCTTCCGACTCTGTACCTAGATGTCTCCTGCTAAATAAGCTCTCTTTGACAAAAACCGAGTCCTGGGTCACTAACTGGCTGCATTCCTACTTCTCCAACAGAATGCAGTATACCGTATACGAAGGTAAATCATCCTCTGCTGTACTCACTGAAGCCGGTGTCCCCCAAGGTGCTGTACTCTAGACGGCACTGAAATAGAAACTAAATCGGAAATTAAATACCTAGGTGTCATTCTATCTGCTGATCTCTCCTGGTCGTCTCATATCTTAGCAATTTCTAAGAAAATATTCCGTCTTACCTTCTACATCAAGAAATTAAAACATTCTGGTATAACCCAACCCTTACTGCTACAGTTCGTTAACTCTCGCATTCGGCCTATTATTCTCTATTGCTCCGCCATACTTTTTCCCGGGCTACTGAAGAAAGACTGTAACATATTACGCAGGATGTTAAAGGTTGTCAGCAGGGTAAGCAACGTGCCATTTAACCAACTTGTTAATATTCTGGTCGACAGGCACATGGACTCATATGAAAAGTGGGCCAAATCCATTTTATCTAACTCACACCACCCTCTTCACTCACAACTCTCCCCTCGCATCTCATCAGGCAAAGCCAGAAGCCTATATAGCAAACTATATGCTCGCACCAGCAAGTACAAAACTCAACCATACCCTACTTAGCTCGTGTTCTGTGCGATAAAGAAAGCATCAGGCGTGACACATAATTCATTAAATAGTCAGTAGAACAACTGGACCTCGTCTTTCCAACTCATATCATTTATAGGTACAACATTTTCTTTCTTTCTCTTTTCTCTCTCTCTCCCCTTTTTTCGTTATGTGCTGCTTTGTTTCTTTCTTCCGCTTACGTCAGTAAATATGACAGCACCTACTTTTCTAACACCTTCAAACACTGTTCAACTTTGGCTTTGCTACCGACATGCGAATATGCTGTTGTCATAATGAACTGAGATTTTCTTAATCTATGTAGAATTCTATTTATTGATAATGTACTAACTGGATGCAATACTGTAGTAAAAATGCTGAGAATTCCATTCTGTATCACATGTACTGTTTTGGAATAAAGCAAATTATTATTATTAAAAGGGTCTAATTTATTTTTAATGAGAGAAATAGCAGCAGTGTACTACTTTTGCAAACACTATCTCTATGATGGCGTCAAAATCTGCTAGAGGTTCCCAGATTATGTTCTTAAATTCTGAAGGAGGGCTTGGCCTTCTCTTACTGATCCCTATAGCCCCGATTGTGGCCTCGAGACGTAGTCACGTACCTTTTGGCTTGAATCAAGTTTTCGTAAGTGGTTTTCCATATAATAGGTTGTGTCCTCACAGAATTACACTCATGCTTAACATGAAGATCATATCTTAGGCAGTACCGGTTAAGCACTCCGTTTTCCTGCTACAAGCATAATAAACAGAACACAGGAATGTTATGGCAGAATTTTGATTTCCATGCGGAATAAATCTGGTTTATTTGCACACACAGACTCAGTATAGTCGATAATGGGAGTCTCCATTTAGGAAGTGTCTACAATAATTCCACAGAAACTGTCCAGCATCCTGGTAATGTCGCGTTTTGAACTTGACGTCCAGATGCGAAGTTGGCCTGTATCACAAACTGGAACAAAGAATACCCGTATGGTTACCAGTCCTTGAGCTAGCTTACCTACTTTTGTTAACTTTGTAGGAAAATCAGTTCCTAGAACTGTCTGGGTGATGAGTCAAATAACACTCTGGATAGTGAGTTTTGGATGTCTTTACTCGAATAATACTCTATCAGCTCCCCATTTGATTTAAGCGACTGGGAAATCTCATTTTAACTCGACGTTTTTGGAAGTAATACAGATCAAATTTACAGTATACTATCTTGTAGGACATCAACAAGTAATGACAGTGGTTTGCTAGCATATATCATGCAATTACATGATTAATGGGCCAATTTTTGAGTCACGATTTTGACCGACTTAAGTAAACAATAAATCTTGTAATCATCGTCTACATAAATATTTTGAATTGTGAAAGATGCCATGAAAATCAATTAGCTTTACTGACTTATGCGCACACAGTATCAATACTTGGTAGTAACTATGGTATCAGATCATACTATAAGGATACATTGAACAGTACTCTGTTTGTGGTCAAGCCAAAATATTCAAAGTAAAGGTACACACTGGACAAAATATTGCACAAAATCGTCTCAATACGATGTGAAACAAAGGCAAACAGTTTCCAGGTATAGAACCTGATTGTGCACAATACAGTTTGTCTTGGGACTTATTCCACTGTTTAAGGTCTCATTTAGGAAGTCTTACCCCAAAAATACATTTGTGGCTCACGTCCCTCGTCTGTTTGGTCTTAGTCTGTCGATGTGCAAGAAATCTCCACATTTGGCGATTTAAAAGGTAAACAATTTCTGAATGCCTTCCAATAAATTCCCATTTTATCATAATCCCACAGAATCTTTCACTCACACCAATTACCTATGATGGACTTCTAAGGAAGACTTCATCTATTTAACATATATACGAACCTGTTCTGATTGTTTGCATAATAATCCGACAATTTAAACTTTCGAAAAAGTATTAATTTATTATACTTCACGATTGTAATTTATAAAAAAGCTGATGATGCCTGTAAAAATGGTATGCATTTCTTGTAAACCTACCCGTTTATACCAAATATAAACTATTATTATTAAAACCCATTATAGCCAGTGTTTTTACAGTTAGCTGACAAGAAAAATGGCATGTTGGACAATGCAACTGAAAAATGTTGATGGTACATAAAAACACCACAAATATATCAATGAGTCAGGAAACGCACAAAGTCACGCGGGTTTGAAGGCACTAATAACCACCGCAATAGTCAACGAATCTGAACATATTATCAGATGCTGGAAGCCTTGTAGCTGTAAATAAGACGGTTAAGTGTCGTTAGAATATCCACTGAAAAACCATGCAACACATAACAGTAACCACATGCGGAAAATCATATATCCAAATGACCACCACTGTTCTAGTCAATGGACGACAGAGAAGAGAAGGCGATTAAAAATTTTAGGTGTGAAAGCGTAATTCTCAACCCTTGGCGTCCAGTTACCAAGTCCACGGTGGCATAGCGGTTAGGACTCTCGCCGACCATGCACATGGTCCGGGGTTTGAACCCCTCCGAGGCACACCTGATATCTATGGTCGGCCTGCTAAATTTGGGCTACCGATATCCCATGCTGAAAATTTAATACTTGTACCAAAATACTGTGTGGAATCAAGCTATAATAAAATTAAAAAATTAAAATTAATACAAAGTATCTTGCGGGTGACTAAAATTTGCATTCAAACAAAAGCAGACGCAGCAGTACATAAGGAACCACAAATCGTCTGAATAGCATAATATTGTAAAATATAGTGTAAAGTACGATTTTAACATCTGAAGGTACACCATTATACGCAGCTCAGTGATAAGAAATATCGTAGGGGATGACATAAATACTCAGATTCAAACGTTTTTTAGACGCTTCATTGTCAAGGACCAGTTTGTGCAGGAGTGGCTATTCAAATTTTTGGGCGGTCATGGATGACGAAAGTGATGGCCCCATTTTCGCTTATATCTGTTTTAGTGAACACTGAATTTATATTCAGCGGTTTATTTATTCGAACTAATTTTCATTGCGTAGCTCTGGAACCTGATAGTTGACAAGAGACTACATTAGCAACATTGGGAATAATTTTTTATTGTTATGACGTCAATGGGATTTTTCAAAGTAACTGTCTGTCGGTAATCCACTCTGTGCATAATTAATCACATCATATCCGGTAGATAAAAAATTATTTCGTCTTCCATCCTTATTAAATACCTCTTGCTTCGAAGTCGAGTTATTTACTCTATAGTGTTCTCAATTATAAGCAGTCATTATATGATAATAGCAACAGGTCCTGATTCTGTGACGACAGTTTCTGAAACCGGTCCATTAACACCATCCCATGACGACAGAAGTTGAAAACGAGCAAAGTCTGGCAAACTTATGAAGGGAGAAAGAGAAGTGAGGAAATTATCCCAGCTTAAAAGTAACTGAAGGGTAGTTTAATCCTATTTCCTTTGCGTATGCGAAATATAAGATAATGCAGACTATCTGACTGTGAGGCTGCAAAGCGTCGGGGAAGACTATCTGGTCCCTGACAATGACTCTGCCGCACAACTTTTCCACTGACAATTCTAATAAACAAGACGAGTACAGAAATGGGTCCTCGTCCTTTTTATGCTGCTGGAGACCTGGGAATTGCAAGTGAATTCAGTTCGCTCCATGGATTTGTTGCAGAAAAACGGTTGTAAGAGTTTTCAGCATATATAGCATGGCCTACTTTGCTGTTCAACTCAGTCCTCGTACTTTCAGAATCTAACCAATGACCCTTATAAAGTACTATAGTAGATGGTGTTATGTGCTGTCAATTACCCTTCTACAGACTGGCCATAGGTCAATGAAGAGAGCCACAAGGAACTCATGTATTCCTTTAAATAGCCGGATGGATAAACCTCGAAATGAATTCATCATAGTTCACTTTCCACCACTTACGACAAACACTAAAATTGATGATCAGAACGTCAGCTATATGCTATGTGAATGCCCGTCACATTTAGCTCTTGTTATTTACCATGTTTTTTCACTTAGTGATATAAGAATGGAGCTTAAGCACTGTGGCTAGGCATAACTCCAGCACAGAATAATTCTGTGAGATTAAGATTTATTTACACTTTGATGTCAGGGATTTTTATCAGCCTAACTGACCACTACTTTCATTGAATGCCTAGCTCATCATCAAATTCTTCATACTATTATTACTGCCACTTACTTACTCAGAACAAACTTTCTCCTCGCCAGTTTCTGATTCAGAACCTCAACACACAACGAATGTTACAGGTTCCTAAACATCCTCTCACTCGCACTAATGCTCCGCACCGGGTCGAGTAAACCTTAGTCAATTTGGATGGAGGAGTGATGCTGGGGATCAGTGAAGTTCACCAAGTCAGTTGAACCTCGGCCATTTCACCATCAGAGTTCAACTCGTTCAAATAGGCTGCCTGAATCGCACTGCACACAGCTGGGTTCCTAAAGGGCAAGTGCGTTGTGACTTCGTTGTGACGTGACTTCTTATCCCTATATTCTCTTCTCACTACGTTCAATAAATGCATCCTTAAGCAGCATTAAGTCTTGTTTTCCCCCTAGAATAATTAGGACTGCGATTGGAGCTGTCTGGATGCTGGGTTAATTGGTTCAGGCTGAAGATTCGGCAGATAGTGTGATCAAAGCGCAGATATAGCGGGATAGACTACCATACAAAATCCGAGGGCGTTATTCCCACTTTAAAACATCCGGAAACAGGCCTGAAGTTGTTCAAGCAGCGTAAACAAATACTTCTCCGAATCTAACACATCCTTTAATTCAAACGCGGCTTGTTTCCTTCCAAGTGAATCCTCTTGTGGCTAGTCAGGACTGATTCTCAAATTCACGTCCTTGATGTCATCTTCTTAGCCTTGTACTAAACTTAAAAGTCTCCGGGAATTTCCATCCTTATCAGTAATACGGTTTTTGACTCTGGTAATCTTTTTCAAATGAGCTCAGTATGTTAGTCAGGCAGTGAGTTATGAAATATAGACCCTTTTGCCTCAAGATCATGTGCGTGTTGCTCAGATAGATGAATGCAGTTGATTCTCCTAAATGCAAAATATGGATGCCTAATGTTAGAACACAAGCAGAGAACCATGGCATTGGTATCACGAGAATCCAATGTACCACGCAGTGAAACAGTATTTGTTACCAGATGGCTTTTCGAACAAGGCGTATTGCTAGGAATCATATCCACTTAAACTAAAGAACTTGGAAACTTATTTTTTATAGTTCTGTTTCTTCCTTTCCATTTGTCGCTAGGTTTGGAGAATTTTCCAGATGATTAATCATTCCTATTGAACTTCTTCCTGGCTGTTGTGGTAATTCAAACGCGGGCGACTAGATTTCAATGTAGCACTGGATAAGCCGAAACCTGCAGATGCCACCCCAGAAATAGAAAACGGCACTAAATGCGGTAGATGAAATAACTACACAGGATGCGCGAGAACAATGTTCGCTAGCATCGGGATGGCAGGAATACTTAACCTTATGAACCCAGCGGTAGAAATTCCATTAATTATTAAAAATAACATGGATATAGAACTTACTGAAACAGATAAAAGTAGTTAAACAGTAGTATTAAGTAAATCAGGCTACTTGGCAGGGTTATTACTGTCATACTAACAGAACCGTAAGAAAAATTTTAAAAAATATTGAATAATGTCATGGGTAAAGTTAGGAAATCTACAGGGGAGCTCATGCACCCAATAAAACTATTTCCATGTGAGATTAAATGGTTTGATATAGCGATCAAAGCGAATAGCTCCAGTTGATGTATGACACGGTTGATGTTCAGAAGGCGAAATATCCTGTAAGACCAATATTTGATTTTAGAAGTCCTCCTACTTACAAATTGTCGGACTATTTAGTTATAGTATTAAATGCAATTAGGAATCACTCAAAATACTGACTTGTGGATTCTAGTGAACTAATATCATAAACAATTTAAACTTAGATGCTAAAGAGAACATGCTTGATTTCGACACCTTCAGCCTGTAAATACAAATAAATTTGCCTATGGAAGCGACCAGGAACAAACTAATTTCCTACCATAATCTAGAACCGGGGAAGAAAGCACCACTAGATAGCTGTGTCTGATTTCTGCGGTACTTAATTTCTAAAGAACTAACATACAGGGAGTTGCCATGGGGTGAACATATCCCATATAGTGGCAGATGTTTTTGTGGGTAGATGGGAAAACTAAGTAACTGAAATCTTAGCCTCCTCCCTCCATAATTTGGTGAAGATTAGTAGATTACACATTCACAGTTACAAATGCACAGGATGTTACGTTAATTAAGGATTACGTCAAATTAAGGATAGAGGTAATGTTGTTCACTTACTGGATCAGAAATCCATGAGAAGGAACTTCAGATGATTGACTGTATCATTAAACATGCGGGTTGAGAAGTAAAACACTAGTGTTTGCACATTCACACATTCGAACTAGTATCCCACCCTATATCAGTAAAAGTAGGATTGGTCTTGTCGTTGTTTCCTGCAATCTTCCCTTTCTGGGGATTGATCAACTTCTTGTCTCTTGGTACGATTCATGTGGAGTTAGATTCTTCCACTGTTGCCACTTGTTCAGTCAACGAGCTACACGTCATAATAATCTCGCCGGCTGGTCTTACATTCACCAGCATTATACGCCCTTTTTGGGTTCCTTTTTGGTCTTAGTAGCAGATTTGTTGGGACGCACTCTGCGACCCTTCCAAGGATGGGTCAGGAGCAAGGTGACGATGACTACGCAGGATACTCTGTGCACCCGCCCACGCGTTTACTCTGTAAGTCCTAAAGCACTTGAAACACTGAGACCAGAAAAAACCAAAACACCATGCTGATTGCCTAAAATACAAGATGAGAAGCACAGGGTGATGATCGTCTCACTTATTAGGGGTTCTAGACACACGTCCAAAAGTAACACTAGGCGTGCCAAGTGGTGTAGGTGATTGACCTAGCACCTTCAATATTGGTAGCAGGAGCCTATTTTCAGATGAGGGATGCCGCTGACTAATAATTTCGGGGGATTAGTTTCCATCATAATAGCTTCTTATGCCCGCTTACTTACTTAGTCCTCCGTTTGTGTCAACGTTCTGGATTCAAGATATTAGCATACTGCATTTCCTTTAGTCCAAAGGTGTTAGGGCGGTGCAAATGAGTGGCTGAAGCTACCACACTACATCACATCATCCCTCGAAAAATAGTGGTCTCGCAATCCACAGTAACTCTACACTACTAAAAGCGCTACAAATTAACCATAAAAACAGTGAAAAAATGAAGTATACAAAACCTTACGGAATTCGCAAATGACCAATTAACTAATCTGAGTTGAACCAAAACAAACCGGATGACAGGAACATAACAAAACAGGAATTACTCCACAACATAAAAATATCACCCTTCTCACAAGCACACTCCATAGTTTGGAATAAGGACCTCCAAAAATTTCATACCGAAAATTTCGTGTCAAGCTATATCATAATGCGTGTGGAAGACTAAGAATATTTCCGAAGACTAAAACTATCATCCAGTGTAGTCCTCAGCAAAATGTTTTTTCAAAATAGATCGTGTATCTCTTTTGAGACACATCCGGTACTTCAGAGGAGGAACTTTCAGTTCAGTATTTACTTGTTTATTGGGTGTTACATCATGAAACACAATTATTTCCTAGTTTTGTTCATCACTGTGATCATTTCACTGTGCAATATATCCAATAAATAAATAAATATTAAAAAGCATACTACCAAGGTGTCTAATTTTTTATTGATATATTTAGAACTTCGAGGTCTTAACACTCATCTGCCCCACCACATGCTTAATGCAGCATTTGGTGGATTTAACTGTCTTCGAGACTTAATACTCAATAAAGAGTGTGAAATGAACGAAAGGTGTCGTTGTTTTTTGTTGTGCACTCGGGAAGAAAAGGTCGTAGCACTTCTACCACCTAGCTTCCTGAACAAGACATGGAATACTGCAAGGTTTGTATGTGTGTTCATTTTCATATACGGCGGTTTTTGTTTCTGCAATGGTATTTTAAGAGTAATTTAAAGAAATAGATGCAGGGGAACATAAACGGAAGTACACGGATGCCAAAACCAATCGCAGCCATTTAGCACTGGGAAAAATAGACGTGGGGAATAAAATATGGGTTGTGCTTTATCTGATTACCGCGAAAAATATGAAATCAGTGGTCTTCCATCTTCTAATGTTTGATTGTTTATGTGAAATACTTATTGAGTTAACATAACCCGCCTGAATATTTTCAAACAGTCGTATCCAATCAGGAAAAAGTCAAGTGACCTCAAGTCAAGTCTTCACCATGCTAACTATTTGTAGAAAATTTCGTCCATCATCTGTTTACTTTTCAAGTTTGGTTACAGCATAAATCTTCTCTTCTAATTATTTAATGTACTTCGGATTTGTTGCCAATTCGAAACAGTAAATGTGTTATGATTCCCTACGTTGCTGACTTGATATTTTTCCGTTTGGTCATTCCCTTTGCATTGTTTGTGGTTACAGTTGTGCGATACAATGCTTTTTCTTTCACGTATCTTCTGTTCCTGCTGGCTTGTCCATTGCTTCCTCTCCCTAAATGCTCCAGGTCCAAAAGTAAGCTACACTCACATATTACATTTTTTTGTAGCTAAAGTTCAAGTTTATCTAATCCTGCTTATAATAGTGTGTGTGATATTCACTCTATCCCACCCAACGTTGCATATAGTCCTAGCGGTCGCACCACCATACGAAAACGCTCTTCGCAAATGTAAGTTATCACATGCTGAATAATGATATTTGTTAAGGTCAAGATGCTGTCATCGCAGCTCAGATTGGTGTTCAGAGGCTTGATGGAATGTTGCCTTATCGCGCAATGCGACTTGTGATGCCGGATCTTCTTATGTTGGCTGTGGCAGGTGCTGCAATGGTCTACGTCTGTAACAGACGTCTAGTTCTTCCAGCTCTTCAATCTCCAAATACTGCGTTGTCGGCCGCTGAAAACAACCTTGATCATAGTCACTGTGAAAGCCAGTTTACCACCCATAAGCCTCTGACAGCAAATACAACTGGCAAGCGTCCAGTACAAGCACAGAGAGTCAATGTGAGGAGAAACAAGCGACACGACAAAACATATTTTATATTTACAAGATCGTGGAATGAAAGCCAACGTAAACTATGGCGTGCCTGGGCGATGGATTCGTTGCGAATGCTGACAACATTGTTACTTGTGTGTTTCGCGGGAATAACGTCACCTTCATTACCATCTGCTGTTTATCTTCTTTCTTTCCTTGCTATATGTACTTACTGGGCTTGTCGGAATGATGCCAGCCCATCTCTCTTCGCTTCTCTTCGCATATTTCTTGTGGTGTACAGCGGACTGCATGTATGTTTGTATTATTTGTATCAATTTCCTTTCTTCCAAGAATTTTGCAAGGATGGGGGCTTTCTGGCAAGGTAGGTCACATTTTATATCGAGTTTACCAAAGTTTGTATGAAATAGTGATGTGGTTCTTATCTTACCGTTAATACTGTCAGCGCACTTTTTATATGACCTTACAGTCGTAAATTAGGACAACTAATCGCTACCTATTACTTACCTCTTTTGTTAGGTGGTCGACACCAAACATCGTGCAAGTAAGTAATCACCGAACGAACGTCTCTTGAATGCCCCTTTGATATTAACAACATATTCGGTGAAAATGCTTTTGGTGTTCCAAAATACACTTTTTCTTCATGATCTAGGGATTTGTCTCGTAATTTCTCCGTGAATCTTGGCGACCTTACATATCTCATTAACAGGCCAACTGGTAAAGTAGTTGTCCACTGCATCAACTGAGTTTAATGCAAATGCACTAATTATTTCTGTAAACGGGGATTAATCGGGAATCAATATCTTAATTGTGTTCCGAAATAAGGTGGTGGAATTGAATCTTGATTAGGTAACTAACCACTAATTTATTAAAATTGAAGCATTGCTTTAAAAATTCTTACGCACTAAGCTAATGAGCTGAATTAAGTGGTGCGTTAAAATATTTTGCTGAAACAATACCTTTAAAGTAGAAAAAGCTGAATTTACTGGGAGCCAGCAGGCTATACCGTGCGATTTCGCAGTTTGAGTCAATGTCCCTGAACCCTTTTAATTGTGGCAGTAGTCTCAAGCCGCTCTTCAAAATTCGATTAGATCTGCAGTCACCGTTAACGTGTTTATTACGAATATCAATTAAAAATGTAGCGTGCCACCTCATTAATTAATATATTGTTTAGGAAGCACTGTTCATTCAGCAATTCTAAGTGTAGGTAATTGGGATGTGATATATGGGTTTTTATTATACCCTGCTGTCTAAAAACAATTGAATGTCTGTTTTGTAACTGTCCTCATCAATTTTTCTAGAATTTCTGTATGGGTGTTACTTTACATTGAGTTGTTGTTGGTTATCTTATTAAGTCATAACGCCCCAAAACACTACATTTTCGTCGGGTCTTTGGGATTTTTATTAGTTGAACACTATGTGAAATGAATGAATCAGATCTCTTAAACTAACCTCACGTACTGTAATTGAGTCACAATTACAATTTTATCAGTTCTCATGGTTTGCCAATTGTTCGTTAATAACATGATAATGAAATATGATTGGGGGCACTTCCTTGTGTCAGAGTTATCGCGTGGGTTAATTGCGCTATCAGGGCTGCTGTGCTAGTTTTGACACGAAGTGAGTGGTAGAAAGTAGAACTCTTAAAGAGGAAGGAAAATCTTTGTAGTTCTCTATTCAATAATGTCGAGTTAATAACATTGAAACAATTTTTTACTATCATTCATGAAATAAGTGTAACTTGATTACTGCATTCAGGTCTGCGTAATTTGATCAATCTATTGTGTAACTTTAAAAGTGAACGTAGTAAATTAGAGTGACAAAGCTATAATTCAATTTTTTCTTATTGCTAAAACCAAATGAAATAAATACTTGGAATTCATGTATACAAAAGTAGTATATCTGTCGGACATACTTGTCGTTTGTCAGTTCCAATATACGTATCTCACTCAGCATTTTTCAATGAGCGTCTAAGTTTCACTTATATATTACCTCTATTTTTTCCATGTAGGCTACTTGGTTTATATTATATAATGCGCACCTCGTGCGATAGACCTGGTGAAATAATATTCCCAACTGGTTTCCGTATTGTCGATTGTTTGGCTCCACCAATTACGATGTTGTTATATTATGTTCTTGTTCTTGAAACTCGACGCTGGCTAGATGGTATTTATGTAAGTGTTTTAACGTATATTTTATGCAGTTAAAGAAGTGAATCAGGAATTCGGTGAAATTTTTCACATTGTAAGTTACTTAATGTTCTCCGGATTGCATAAGTTGAATTAAATTAATTAGTATCCGACAGTAAGAACTTTATTTTGTATGGATTTTGGCATACCACGTTAATACACAGTGTTGTAGAACGATGCCAGTTGTCTGCGTAACTACTCTGTGTTAAGAATAATCAACTATTATTACCAGCGTTTATTATCAGATGGCCGTTAGTTTGCAAACTTACACAGCTGTATCTATGATCACCAGTTATAGTTGTCGAGCAGTTACTGTTCACTACGCTAAAAAGCTTCCGTTGGATACGTAATTATCTCACTGTGTATTCTTCAACAACTTTTCGAAGTGCGTTTTAAATCAAAGGAATTAGAAAATTCAGGGTCCTGGGGGATATCTACGACAGTGCACGTCGTTCACATATTTCTTCAACATTTTTACCGCAGTTGTTTGGAAATGGTACTTAAACAAATTAGGGAACTTCGTTATGAGGTTGCTCATTGATTGAAAAGCTTGCATTTATGAACCGGATGTATATGAGTAACTTCGCCCCATAAAAAATCATTTTAGCTGTTGATGCAAGACGTATATAACGGAAGAGTTCGATTTGGAATGGGAACAGTACATTTAAAAGGGCGAACATTTCCTTTAGTTGCTATATGTCTCTGGTCGTTCATTGTAATAACTCTAATTACTGCACGTTTGTACCCATGTGTTAACTGAAATTGTCGTACGTAAACTTAAGCGACGTAGAGTTATTTATTCCATTTTGAAGCTGTCAGCCCTTTAATGTAGTACTTGAAGCACTTAATGTCAAAATTTAAAAACAGTTCAGTCAGGTTGACTCTTCTTTCTCGGTTTTCAGCTTCTGCATAACAATGCTAGCAATTCAGAATTCCCAACTGAATTGTGGTGTAACAATCTTGGCGGAAATGTAAGTTTGTGTTTACTGTTTGGTTTCCATTTTATGCATATCGCTCTGTTAGTGCCAACTTTTAGTGATTGCACCTTAGCTGTATGGGATAGATTTGTCCTGAAACCAAACGATTTAATGAAAATTTGAAAGCTGAAATGAGGTTAAGGATATTGTTGGTCATTATTCTAGTTACAAATCGAAGGGATAGTTGAGAGTCAGCATTAGCAGAAATGGGATGCTAAAATATGTTCCCTCTGGTGTCAAAGGTAAATAATTAATTTGGTTTTTATATAGATAAGTTCCATGGAATACTGGAGTAGTTTCTCATTAGTTAGATAATTTTTTTTATGTATTGCTTTTTCTTACTATATATTTCGCTCTTGATTTCATAAATGTTCTTTCTTACCAATAGTTTTTCATTCATTGCCAGTTCTTTGTGCTTTTATGGAAATCTTATTACATTGTTCGTAAAAAATATGACTCATATTTTTCAAGTACATAACCGTCTTCTCTAGTAATTATACTCTTTGACACGTAGTGATTTGAGGATTTCAGTTATTGTTTACTAGATAATATGAAGTCCAAATAAGGGTGTTATTTCATTATCAGCTTGACTAAGATATCGCCAACAATAATTGTGGCACTGACTGTCCATCAAAAGACGTGTGTACTATGTAGGGGTCCTTTCTGTCTGACTGTGAGACACCACAATGGGAACCAATTGTTTTCGGTTGACTGCTTTCGTTCATCTGGTTGCATTAGGTGGAGGAACATAATAAGTAATGGTGTGGTTACATGTAGTGTTAGGTAAGTAGGGAAAGTTAATCGAAAAAGTTTTAAACCTCCAAGGACGCTAAAAATTAATAATTGGAGATCGTCAGTGATATGGATGAAAGTAGTTCTCAGTAGTACAGATATATTTACTTCTAGTCATCTTCGAGATTTTCAAAATGGTTACTAACTGCTGTTTAATGTCTTTTTGTCACGTCAGTGTTTGCCTATTGTAGTCTCGTTATGTTTCTGCCTTCTTATTTTGGTGCTGTATTAAGGCATGGCAAGTTGAACTGATGCATTTGTCCACTTTTAAATTGGTACGTTTCCATATTAAAGTAATAACTCTATCCTCACATATTTTAGTTCGTTGTTTTGTAGTCTGTTGCAAAATTCCTTTATGTTGATATCACGCAAGTAATTTCGAGATATACTAAATCATCTCTGATTTGGTTTTGCTGGCTAATTCTGATAGTAGTTTGATGGAATTCGCTTTCACAGACGGTTTTATGTTTCGCTATAATGTATGAAAGATTACATTAATTATGCGTTTAGTGTTAAACAACCTGAATTTTGCGTATGAAATGGTATTAGTTGGGAGTGTACTATTTTCTGATACTGTAGCTAACAGTAGCAGACCAGTATCTGGCCGTGTACTGATACTAACTAATACATATCATAGTTTAGACCACATCTGTCACGGGTTAGAAATATGAAGCTGAATTTTGGGAGTATTTTGATTGACGTATAAATTTAATGAAAACTAATATCTCTGAAAAATTATAAACATTATATATATATGTATATATGGTTGAAAGATTGTAGTTATCAGGTCAGTGTACGGATTACATATGAGTATTATTTTTCTAATGACAGCTTATTGTCTATATTTCTCGTTGGCATAACAGTCATACACGTTTTTTACTCAGATGAATGATTGAAGAGCGTTACCTTGAGTTAGATACTTGTCCACACTCACCAAAAGGGTCTAACCGAAATCTCAGTGAAATCCATGCTTCATTAGAGAGGCTGAAACCTATTTCGCAGACACGCTTTATCGGTATTTTTTAGCCACCTTATAATAGTAATATTCATCTGAAGCCCGATAATGTTGTTTTTGTTGCAAAAGCAATGGTTTAAAGCTATGTAATAACGGATTCAAGTTCATTCTCTCCAAGTTATCAGGAGTCAAGTAGTGACTGGGTTTAAATTTTATTTTATAAAACTCACTTTTTTATGTAGTTTGTCTTCATTGCAGCAACTATAGCTTTTTATTTTTAGGTAGAGGGTGTGAATAATGAAGCAAATAATGAAGAATCAACATCTAATGGAGTTTCATGTAATCCTCCGGTCTCACGCACAGATATGCAGTCTTCTGAAAAGTTGACAACTGTAACTTCTGTTTTGCCAGCTGACTGTGAAACTGAAGATACTAAATTAAAGTGTCAGTCCCCTAATTCCGAATTGCCTACCAAGCAGAAAATGACTGAAGATTCGAACCATTCGGAACAAAATACTGCTACGGGTGAGGAAGGACAGTCTTTATTATCGAGTAGAAGTGCTACCAGAGAAGAAATCTCAGCAAATGATGTGTACGATACTCTCATTACACGTGTGGGTGACACTGATCAAGCAGATTTTGAACATCAGGATTCAGCAAATAATTATACTGGTCAATTTTTGTCTCCACCAGTCGTGGAACCTCATTTTGATGCTCTCTTTGGTCTTACACCTCCATTTGCGACGTACATGTACGGATGGTCTGGAAACAATGTTGCTACTGAACGCCCTTTTCTTCTCAGCTTGCACTATTCTGCGATTCGAAACAGTTACATTTTGACGCTTATCGCAATGATGGTTAGCGTTCTATGTTTTTGATTTTTATATTCATATAACCTTATGTGTATATCAGTTTGTTTTAAGAATTGTGTAAACTGACTCGTAATTATATGAATTTGAAGTTTGCTAACTGAGTGGTATCTGCTGATTCAGTTTTAATAATACAGTATCTCAGTTGTCAGTAGTTCAGTGGCACAATACTCGCCAACCAACTTGATATGATTATGAGCAATAGTTTGTGCTCGAAACGTCATCAGCTAATATTACTGTATAACACCACTGTGTGATTTATCAAAATAAAATCTTATCCATAATGGAGTTATGCTCTGCCACAGTGCTCAAGTTTTATACTGATATCAACCACACACGTGGTTTGGGCTTCGATCCCCGATGCGCTTTTAGACATCACTTAGCCGACATTAAGCCAAGTAAAGAGGGAATGTTAGACATGAGGCTAGCAGCCTCACGCCGTGAAATTGAACACCATTGCTACTAAAACTTAATAGTTCAGGCTTGGAACCCTATTTTCCACTGAGAATGCAAAGGATTGAAATGGTAACAATTATCCCGCTTCATTTGTAATGCTGTGAGTTATTTGTCGGGCTGAGTGTATCACTCAGTAGGCTAATAAAAGGCCCATGTTTTTAATTAAAACAAATAGATTTCTGGAAGAAGTCTTCCACATCAGATTGCTATTTGTTTGAAATGTTTTCAGGTTTCTGTAGGTAGATAAGTAGTTCCAGGTAAATGTTTGAAAATATTTGTTACATTTGAGAATTGCATAATTCACTTATGCTGCTGACTAGTCCTTTCTTTTGTTACGGTCTTTTAACCGTCCTGAAAATATGAATAAACAGTTCAGCGAAGAGTCTGTTTTTGGCTAATTCATTCATCTAGCTGCACAGTCACAATCGTATATAATTGTTTTTGTAGGTGTACTCAAGGCAGAAATAAAAAATTAGTTTGGAGTATTTTGTACATCATCAGAATACTTCAACAGTAATGCATAGTCAAATTGTAACAAGGGGAATGGGTTAAGATTACTAAGTTTAGCTGTCTGTTCTCTATAGCATATTGATATCATCAGAGTAGGATAAAATTAATCGTTTTTAATGTGATTGTGACTAACTGGACTATGTTTTTTATTGATAGGCTTGGGCTGTCATTTATCGTAGTTGGCTTTCGTTTATTCTACTACTATCTGCATGTATTTTATGGATCGTACCAAAATCAAGAACAGCGTGTTTATATTCTAGTCCTCTGATCGTCTTATATGCCATTGTCTTAATCCTCATCCAATATGTTTATGGACTAAATCTGACACCTGAAGAACTACCACAAGAAGTAACTCCTGATGGCCTTCAGTTATCTGAGTTGGGGATGCAAAGGTCTGATCACTCTGTTGGTGCTCTTGCTGTCCAGGTAGTAACTGCTTTACAAGTACTTTATTTTTAAAATAATTCTGAAAGTAGTGCTTCTTATGTGATTTTAATTATTTGTTTTGTATGGTGAAAAATTACCTGTTATTAGCACCCAATTGCTTTGTCTATTTCGATAAACATTTTACAAATTACAGATACATAGATGACTTTCAAAGTCAAAGGAAGGTCTAGTGTGACAAATTGGAAAATTCATAGAACCTTAGGAAATGCATTGATTGAATTTCTTACACTGAAATAACACAAGAATAAGGCACATAGGAAAGTACTCAAGCAGTCGACAAAGGTATCAATGTCAGGGATCTGTAAAGTAGGAAGAAAACAATTTGAGTATTCATCTCTTTTTCGCCATTATGATTGACTTTTAACCCTTTCGCCTGATAACTGGGTTTCTAAAATTCTAATTATTCTGCAATTGTCGATAAAGTTTACAGACAGTTCAAACTTGGTTGCGCATAAACGGCAGCATATTTTTTCATTTTGTTTTTCAAACATAGTTTCTACTAACTAACTATAGAGTATCGACTGTATGGAAGAAAAAAAAACAGGATTTTCGAACTTGCCTTGGCTTTAGTTTTATGTCTATGTAAAGTATAATGGGGAAATTTATTGTTTGTGCCGATTCAGGTAATGTGTCATGTTTAGAGTACTTTATAAGGATATAATCTCAAGTGTGGCTAGTGTGATGTAGTTCCAATAAAAATCTTAAAGGAAATGAAGAAAAGTATATTGTACTACTAAAAATAGACGTAACCAAGGATTTATTCAATGGACTATTGAAATGAGGTATTGTGTAAAGACTTTAGTACAGTTGTTTGCAACTGATCTTCTTTTGTTCTCTTTCAGATGGGTTTCTTAGTGTGCTTTTGGTTGACGCTTAGATTGTTTGTAATGGAACGTGCAGTTAAGCGGTTACCTACAGCAAATCGACGAGTTCCTTTAAAAAGCTCGGCTTTACAAATTGCTCCAGCTACTCACACTACATCAAGTTCATTCCCATCTGTTTTGAGGTTTCGTAGACGACCTGACAAGACAAATAACAATAGTCTTTCAACCCCGTTCTTAAATCAATCAGATAATGGTGAAACAACTAACAATTATAATGCTGGTATTTACGGACCTGCAGTATCCTTCGGAACTGTGGATAATAATGTTTATAGAAAATTCAGTAAGTTCCTATGGTGTATGAAATAGTTTTAATTTCATTCTTTTATTTTATGCGAAGAACATATATGAGAAAGAAAACTACTTCTATTTGGATGTATGAGAATTTATGAGGTACTGTAAAGTGGTAAAAGCAGCTTGAACAACTGACTGAGACTAAGATTACAACGTAAAACTGTGGTCGGGATTGTAGCACTTCAAGTCGCCACACTCCATATAGCTTACACAGTGGATGAGGAGATTCAAAGAAGCTTTAATGAACAGAATGAATAATTACGCAGAGAATAATGAGAATTTATTGGACCCGAGAGATCACAAAGATTATGCATTTGTGCTACTGAAGACGATTGGGAGCCATATCACCAACAGTCTCCAGTCATTGGATCTTAGCGACTCGAAAACTCCGGTTGGGTACGCTGCAACTCATTATGTGGTTCAAACTAACTGTCAACGATTTCATGGTTTGATGCTTGTTTTTGACTTGATCATCTCTAATTTTTTCCCAACCCAATTCTGTGTCAGCTAACATGGCTCGACGAGGAAGGTGTTGGCTTTAAATGCTTGACGCGTCTTAGGCATCTCAATCGACGCAGCTTCACAACCTCATCAATTGACTTGAACTCCTTACCTAACACTCGACTCCCAACCTCAATATTAGTCAACATGTACCGTCTAACTTGGGAGTTAGAAAACAGTCACCTACAGTTTAGGACAATTAATGTTTTCATACGTTATATTTTCAACGTCCACGTCTCATAGCCACAGGGAAGGGTAGAGCTAACTACTTCGCGATACACATGTCCTTTCATCGAAAGCCGGGTATCTTGTTTGCTTGAAAGATGGCACAAGTTGGCAAATTGCAGATTAGCGTTTTGACTTTGGCGACCAATGTGTGTTGTAGCAACATATAATTGTGAAAAGAGTTCCAATCATTTAAATTGTACTGATCAAGTCATTCAGTTCACTCAAACTGCCGTGTATTAAGAGTTTACAGAGGGTTGTCATCTGAATTGAAGGCAACCTGTGATCTACGTTAGGATTGTTCTCATTTAATTTTCTGATTAGTAAATTTAGTGTGTTTGGTATGCTGTTTACTCGAAAACACTTTTGCGCGGGATAGTTATAAATTAATGGGAATTATAAATATTAGTGCCTGGCAAGAAGAAAAATCAATTTCACTGAGGGTTGTAACACCGTCCAGTCAACAATCGAAGATCGATAGACGCGTAGTAAAAGTGTGACTTAACTTTCAATTTGTGTGCAACTAGTACCATGTTAATAAAGTTATTTGACTTACCACAGTGGATTAGTAATTGTGACAGTATTCACATGTCTTGGCTTTGAAGGTTATTTTTGAATGCACTCATTTCCTGTATTCTTTGATTTTTATCTCATAGCTGAATTTATGCATTCTATATGCGTGAAGTACTGGATTGTTGTATGTTGTATGAGTATGCTGTTAGTATCAGTCCAACAACCTGTAGTCGTGTTTCGCATTGTTTACATGGTTATGCTGATCTACTTCATGTTTATTTTTCAGGTAAGAGTGGTGGTATTATTTCGTGTTTTAATTCACTCATTACGGATTACCGTATATTTTTATTATTAGGTTAAATTAAAAATCTACAAAGTATCGGTCTTCTGCAGTACTGTGTCATTAGTGTTATTATTTTTTCCTTACGACTTTTCATGTCTTATAGTTGATATCTAAATACAGGAAGCAGAGAAAAATTGGATGTATCAACTGCCATTACACTTCGAATATATATATATATGTATATATATATATATATATATATATGGCAGTTGGTTTCTCATTTTAGGTTATCAGAAGGATACAAATTAGTTCACGATAAATTGTGAAATGTCCAGTCAGTGTCATCGACAAGCATTTATCATCTTATCCACTGATCACCCTTTCTCATTGGAACTCCAGTCACTAGTGAACGTTAGATTAATTTTCAAGTGTTGATTTTCAGGGTTTTTATTGGTTTCTAGCTCATATCTACTCGGGAATCATTGCAAACCAGGGAGTATTGGACAGCCGTTTCGTCCGAACTTGGGACTCTTCAAAAGTACGTATCCAGTACCTTGCCGAGACAACATGGCTAGGTCACTAGTTCCCGGAGGGGAAGACTGCTGTATTACAACTTTACCCTCACCATAGTATAAGCAACTCACCCTATATTTTAACCACTATCCAATGGACTTTGGTGGCGCAGCAATGACAGTTGAGGCCACTGTTCCCCTTAGGGTCATTGTTATACTCAAGTTTAACCACCTCGTTAAGTTATCAGCTCTCAGTTGGTAAATTATATGTCACTTGCTGTTTAGATAATACGTATTAAAATATACAGAATAATGTTCTTTTTAATTCTGTGCACCTCAAAATCAATGCATAACTCTATCCTGCGTTGTGTTCACACTGTTCTTGAAAGTTTTAATTATCATTTTTATCACAAAGTGATACCAATTAGGTGACCATTGAATATCTGATTGTGAAATCGGATATTTCTTCCTGCTATAAAATGTTATACCATCTCTAATCTTATTTAGTTAGTTTCAAACTCAATCGTTGTATTGCGTGTATTCCTTAAAAATCACTAACCACTGCTGTGATTTGAATCATTTCACCATATGATGCTGCACATTTTGTTTTGTGTTTACTTTATTGTGCGTCGGTGGCACAGTGGTTAGGACTCTCGCCGACCATGTACATGGTCCGGCGTTCGATCCCCTACCGACGCACACCTGATATCTATGGTTGGCCTGCAAAATTTGGGCTACCGATATCACATGCTGAAAATTCTATACCTGTACCAAAAAATACGGTGTGGAATCAAGCTGTAATAAAAAAATTTGAAAAAAAATTTATTAACAATCTAACGTCTAGCTAATTTTAAAGCGTTTAACATTGCTGTTAATGTTGTGAACTTACGGTATTACCAGGGAATACTTGCAAATCTAGTGCCTAAATAGTGATACATTGTCGCATTATCCTGAAAACCCTTCTTAAACGTATTTCTAAACCTGTATCCTCTGTAATTTTCAGATTAGTTATTCAGCCTGGCGTCGTCAAATGTTATGCTTCTGGTGGGTGATCGTGGTCTACTCCATGGCTATGCTACTGTGTATTTATACTTTTCAATTTAATGATTCACCCAGCTTTTGGCAGCATAAATTGGGTCTCTCATCTGAGATGTAAGTGCATACTTGTTATTTCCTTTAGCCTCAGGTAGTCAGTCTTCATAGTTGAATCTGACTATGAAACGATTTAAATTTAAGATAATACCTTCCAATTGTGATATATATAATTAAAGGGCAGTTCATTAAGTTGGTTTTCTTTTCTTTGTTTTCCTCTTCACTTAGCTTAAAAGCGTTTGGATTGGAAACATTTGAAAGTGCAGCTCTCTTTGAACGACTGTTGACACCAGTAGTATTTTTAGTGGTTATAATCTTGCAAGTACATTATTTTCATGTACCATTCTTAAAGGCTTCAGCATTGGATCGTTTTCGGTAAGATTAATTTTATGTGATATGCATTTAAACTAACTTTATGATGTGTTGAATTGTATTTCTATTCATCATCAGCATACTACTTGGTGCAAGTGGCTAGACATTGATGTGAAACAAGTACTAGATTTATATATATATATATTATATATATATATATATGCAAAATAGTAGTAATATACCTTTTCATCGTTGAATGTAGTGTGTTTTATCACACTTCACCGTCATACTAATTAGATTTGCACATTTGTCATATGCTAATTAACTTTTTTTTGATAAAAAAAGACGTTATATTTATATTTGAAAATTCGGTTGCTGCTGGTTACCATAACACGCACACAATATTATTCGTCTCCACACTCTTTTAATCCGTTCTATATCTTCAATACTAATCTGGTGTTCATTTTGTGAACTAGGTGATAAATTCTATAATGATGATAAGGCTGCCGAAATCTTTACTCTGCAGTTCAATCCAGTCTCAGCAATGATAAAATAGGGATCTTAGTGAATTTTGAATAACGATTTAATCTTTTAGGATTATGGAGAGTATTTGTATCATTCGTATGGAACCAAATTGCTCTTACATAACCACTTCATCATCAGTAATGATTTTTTCTTATAACACGTTAAGACATTGTATTCGGTAGGAAAATCAGAGATTACCAGAGAATGAGTTACTTTTTTTTAACTGTTTAAAAATTCCGATTGTAATTGTTTTATATAGTACTTAGGGCGAGCGAAAATCATTTGATGCATAAAAACAATAGTGTTATTGTTAGTTAACACGGATAGTTTTGCAGAGTTATTATTATACGAGCTTCGATCAAAGTTTGAAATGGCAGTTCCGTAAAAATACGGTTCTGAGTGAAAAGTGGATACATAGAATAAGTTGTATTTGTAGAAATCTCAAAAATATTGTGGTAAAATTTCCATTACTTTGTTCAGCAAATAGGCTCAGAATTTTTTCGGAAATCAATTCAAATTAGGATACCAAAAGGTATGTACGAATAGGAGGCTATGTGTATTCAATCTACTTGTCCGATAATGTCCAAGATATGAGTATTTCTCAAAACTGAAATTAGAAGTGTTGTATTGCTAATTGTAAACAATGTGTAATAACACATTCTTTAATAAGTGTGTCATAACAAAGGTTGTAATGATATGCAAGTTGTTACAGAGAATACATATATACTTCTTAAAATCTGTCAATTAACTACTTGCTTATTGAATCGCAATAATAAATGTTTTCATTCATTTGTGTGTGTGTGTGTGTGGATATATTGTTAATCCTAAAAATATCAGAAACAATGCTATCATCCTTACATTATTTCAGATTACCTCAAGTTTCCAGGGGTTCTGTTCATTCACGATCTGGTGTCTCCGATGACCGTAATTCAGCTACATCTGTTTCTCCTAGTAGTAATTTGTCTAGTAAGTTTTTGCTATGCAGTTAGATTTGATTTATATAGAAGTAATAATTAATTAATTCGGTGTATTATTTTGCAATTTATCAAGTCTTGTCAAAAGTTATTGGGTCATTATCCTAGAAATGGTACTCATATTTTTGAGTGAATGGATTAACTTTAGTGTAGCGTAATTTTGTTTTGTAGTGTTTAAGTATCAAGTGTGTGAATTTTTTCTGTGGACACGTCTGTTACTCATGCGAAGCTCGGCCGTTCAATAAACAAACCAGCAAAACAACTAGGCATTTCTGAGGACACAATGTAAATTCCCAAGTAGGTAGTTACTATGGTGGTGTAAGAGGAGGTTGTGATGGGCATTCTGATGGCAACAACCATATAAAAAGCTTCTATGGTAAAACCACATTATATTAGCTCTACTAGAATTGCATCATTTAGTGAACTTTTCACTGACTGACGGTTGGAGGTGAGTGTTTAAGAGTGTATAGAATATTTGATGCGTTTTTTCTCTCTCTCGCTAGACATAATTTATAAATGGAATCAGTATTGTTCACTTGGTTCATTTTGACTTTTTCCTTCTTCCCGACCAACTGTTTTGAAATTCTTCGGCTTTTATTAAAATTCAGTAATCTACATTTGCGCGTATAGAATTTATTTCATAAAAAAGCATATGCAGTTGGTTGTCAATCGCTATCTAGGTACATTTATTTCACGAAATATGCATTGAATAATGTGATGATGAGTGAAATACAAAACTATCAACACGCATATTGTTACCATGCAGATCAATGTGGTATTATTTACTGTAATTTAACCGGATCGAAAAGCTTGTTTTATGGGACTTTTATTCAATTTTAAAGCAATTAGTAGCCTTTTTGAATTTTTACGAAACAATAAGAAGACAATTTAATTTAGTCATGAATGTAAGATTTATTATGTGTCATCGGGTTAAAATATTCGAATTTTATTCAACAAGTTTAATTAATCTGATACGATGGTATGTAACGTTGGTGAAAAAATCCTGGTTGAGTTATTTTTCGAAAAGTATAGAAATCCAGACAACCTTGAGAAATACTTGCGTGATTTACTGTCACCCTACAACAGAATGTTTATGTGAAACGTACATTCGTTGCACAACAAGCATATTTCATCTCAATGTGTATGCTTATCACCAATAACATCTGATGGGCTGAGTATGGTAAGGAACAATAATGCATGTCGTCGTCTAAGTATTTCACCCGTGTTTTCTATATCTTTTCATGATAGGTCTAGATTTAGTAATGTATCAGTCAGTTGGACTTACTCGTGATTTATAATTTCTCTTTCGTTCTGTTTGTGTTTATATATTTTTGAGTAAAGTCCTTTTTCAACTTAGGTGTTGATCTGAAGGTATCTGGTATACTAATCTGCGTATCAAGTGGATGATAGACGTTTTCCAGTTAAAATTTTCGCATATTTTAAATAGTGTAGTAATATGCTGAAAACCCGCGGCTTAATTGTGTGTTTGTTTTCAACTGTTCAGTTTCTTTCTACAAATTTAGTTAATGTTTTTAGTGTTTTGAAATTTCCCGGTTCATCCTCTCGTGGTATAGGTTACCGTCATTTGAAGTCATGCTCATAATTTCAAACCACACTTTCAGATTTTACTTGAGACCACCCTGAGGTATTATTAGTCATCAAACAATAACTGTGCCTTTTTGGTCTACGACATAAAAAATCTATGTTCCGCAGCCGAATTTGATCATATTTAATCAATCTCAAGTGTATCACTTAATAATCAGGTCAGGAAAGTGATTTCCTATGTAAGTATTGAGATTCATGGTATCACTTACATTTAAGAGGGGCAATGGGATGCTTGGAAGTATTGTCTGACGTCATCTCGTTGGAATTTCTTCGTTCATGGTTTATCTTCCGTTTAGAAGTGAGTAAATCCTGAATACTACCTCCCATTTCTTGGTTGAGATGCGTCAGGTTGTCACTGTATCCTACCTGCTTGCATCAATTAATTTTCTGATGAAAGATTCTGAAGATAGACTCTACCGTATACCAAAACAGCTACAGAATCATTGGAAGGTAAAGAGCACCGAGTAACTGGTTTAGCTCAGAAGGAATTAAAACCATTACGTTTCAAAGCTAACAGACTACTTTTCATCCAAAGTGTCGGAATTTATGTACACATAATCTTCAATGGTTTTGATTCTTGGCATGGATTTTCAGAAAATCTAAATTCTGACTAATTTCTAATTGTATTAACTACTAATGATTTTTATTCTGATAACTTTTGCTATTTAGATTTCATTGAGGATGTGAATTCAGCATTTCAAATTGTTGTTTCAAAATTATACTGTTGGGCTGTCAGTCTTACAAATCACTGTTGGCGTTTTCTTGAAATACACTGGATTAAAGTGGTAGGACTGGTTATAATTCTTACTTGTATAAATGAAGTAAGTTTCATTGTATACTTGTGAAGTGAAATTTTATAAGTATAACCTCTTACATTACAGCTATTATTATTATTATCGTGATGTTGTCACTGTTGACACTGGTTATCTGAAAACAATTCTACACTTTATGTACATCAAAAGATACAGCATTCAAAATATTATTGTAATGTAATTGTGCATAAATGAAAACAGAGAGATAGGTAGTGGCATTAATCGAAGAGAGACTTGTGCAATCATGGGAATTGCATTGAATAAGCATTAAAAGCACTAAAACAGACAAGCATAATCATTATTCATTTGGATTAAGCCACCATCTGAATTCTTAAGTAGTTCAATCGATTGGTCAGGTGGAATGGTGCAAGATAGGTACTGACTGACAGCGAACACAATCTTGTTTCATTCTGGTGCTGATGAAAACAAATCTTTCCAGCTTTTTCTTTGGACACAATTTATTCTTATCTAATTTTTCCTGAGAGGACTTTTAGTTAAATAAATACATACGTGAATACAAGGTCTGTGCATATGAACAGATAGGAATCACTAGTTTCCTAACATTGACTTGCATGTTATCGCACAATAAATTCCATATTAAATAAATGCATATAGTATAACACACAGTGATAAAGTACGGTTAAATGGATGACATTTCGAGCCATTTTTATTACCCATAAGGATATCAAGTTAGTCACGGGACATTTTTATTCTTTCCACTTTCTATTTTTCCCTTTCGTGAATTGATATTGCGTCATTCCGTGTTGATTGGATAAACAAAGACTTTTTGTACATTTATTCCCCTTAATGAATTTGAATAAAGCAAGAACAACAGTTTTTGCAGAATAAAATGGTACCATCATTTATTTCGTTGGCTTCTCATCAGCTACTTACAGCCCAAAGACATTACTAAGTATATTAACATAAACAATCTTAAAATACTTGCACAGAGTTCATTTTTAAACAAAAATCAGTCAATCAATATATGTATAAAATAATAGTATATATAATAAATAAACACTTTATTCCGAACAATAATGATCATACACAATGGGAACTTTCGACATTAAGTAATCCGATGAAGAAGAGGGTTAAAATATCCAGTCTCCAGGATAAGGAAAGATTGATAACTGCTTATTTCTGAACACATAAATCGGGTTTCAGGAGGTTGCTTCGGCAAACTTAAGGAGAATTGGACTCTTTTGCCTATTGATAATTTTGAACGATCTTGCGATATCCACCTCATGACCCATATCAGGGAGATACCCGGCGATGTCACTGTTTACGGCATTTATTCCCTATGTCTAAAGGGAACGAATGCTTTAAACCCGAAATTTTTGTCTCTGAATGAATTCTTAGGTTTAAATAATACGCTAATCTCTGCCCTTTTACGATTCCTCTTTCAGGTTTAATACGTTCCTTCTCTATATAGTAGTACTATAGTAGGCTTACGTTTCTTAATCATATTTTGACCATTGCTACTTCTATTCTTCCTATGTTTATGGTTTCATTGTTAAAACGAAGGAGATGCTCTTCAATTCATTTATTTTAGTTTTATCCTTTATAAGCTAAACAAAAACAACTGTAAAGGTTTAGATTCTCGATGCAGGACGACTTTTGTGAGTTTAGCATTTTGCTTTAGGCATTCATCTTTCACATTCAGGCCGGACCGAGTCTAAAATTTTCTATATCTACTGCAGTTTTAGTAACAATTTCCACTAAAAGTGGGTTGTTTTAATTTGCCAGAGTAATCTGTATGTTAAGTTGCACTAAGTATTTTAATTAATGACCGTTTTCAAATTTGTTTAAAAAAAATTAATAAAATGTTATTTTAATTTTATTAATTCGAAATAGGTATCAGCCGCAAATATTATCTCGATTATATTCCTAGTCATTTGTTTCCCTTTTACATATTTGCACGGATTTATGACAACAGTTGTTTTTATATGGACCAGTGTTCAAATACTCTGTAAAATGACTTTCCAGTTAAATGCTGTTAATATAAATATATCTTCATCTTGTTCCTTAAAAGTAAGTATTCATTGTAGCTTTTAATCTTTTTGTTTCAAAACACAAACGCTATTATTATTATTATTATTTGACCTTTTTAGTAATTTCGCATTGAGAACTAGTCTGTACTAATAATTTATTTTCTCGAAAGAACAATTATCTTTCTTTTCTGTGTTAAGAACACAGTTTAGCGTGACTTACTGCACGCATTTTCGATATTAATTTGTTTGTTATTAAAATGACAGTGGGTTTGCTGTTTTTATAGTGGCCTCCTGAATTGAACTGTAACTGAATTGACTGGATAGGCATATCACTTTTCATCATACGAATATTATTGCGAAATCTATACCAAGTGAACTTCGGGAAACTTCAAGCCAACCTGCTCGCGATGATCTACTGACATTATGCTGTGGCTGTCGTAGTTGCTTGTATTACCGTAGTTCAACTGACCGAGCGGTTTGTTTGACTGACCTATCCACGCCACTGGTCGCCTGTGTGGTCAAATGGTCACTGTTCACGGAGAAAATGTATTACTCGTACAAGCTTACACTGAAACGATATCAGAATACAAGGCAATTATTAGTCTTTTCATAACTTGCTATCAAACTGTACAGTGAAATAGTGTTGCAAATGGTTATAGAAATGCCAGTGGAGGTCAATTATTACTATCATTTGATGAAAACAAAATTGGTTAATTAATCTAATCAGCCTGATATTTAATTTCCTGTTTTGTTCCCAACTGGTATTAGTGATTGATCCTTGTTCGTGTTTTCGTGACCTTCTCGGACTTCCAAACTGCACGAAAAGATTATTCTTTACTGACCTGTATCTTTTTCATTATCCTTTTCTAATGAATAATAAATTTACAGTAGAAAAAATATAACTTAGTTTAAATGTCGAATATTCACTGGACAATAAATCATCAGCAAAAGAATTTAATAGTCCTTAACAAAGGTTAATTTGAAAAATCATTAGACCGACAATGAATTCCTACCAGTAGGTATGAGATTGCACATTAATTTCTCTTATGTTTTTGTTATTTCAAGGTGACAGCTTTTAAAGCTTATCGAACATGCATTAACTTGTTTTTTATTTTTCTATGCAAAGTGATTTAATGAGGGGTGGTTAGTTGGAGTTTCTGAGAATTTGATATTAGTTAAGAGAACAAATGAGCAATGTATTATCTCGTATACTGGGACTTCGTAGAAGCCTGAGATTAACCAATTGAGCATTTAGTTTCGAAAATACACTTCGATAGCCCATGATTTACAGTTTGTACGAATTGTTGATATTGCATCAATTTCATTCAGTATCCTTGATGAATATTTGTTGTTACTTTCATTTTGTTGGACTCCACAGGTATTACTCAAGGAGATACATTTTCAGATTAATCATTAATGAGTAGTCAATTCCAAATTAGTTTATTCAGGTGGTAATTGTTTCAACTGATTTCCGTTGGTGGTGAAAGCAATCTTGAAAAGTATACCTCACTCCTTCACTTGACTTTTCAAGTCTTCATCGATTTATGTATGTATGTTCAGATATTCTTTGTCTGATAATAAGTATTTCAGACAAGTCCTTCCATTACTAAATGATTACAGTTTCTTGTTAGCAGGTTCATTGTCTTTTACTGTTTTATGTCAATGTCTTCTGACATTGGAGAAAGGTGACTGACTGCATAATGGTCTTTAGTGCGTTGGTGGCACAGCGGTTAGGACTCTCGCCGACCATGCACATGGTCCGAGGTTCGATCCCCCGCAGACGCACACCTGATATCTTTGGTCGGCCTGCAAAACTTTGGGTTGCCGATATCACACGCTGAAGATTTCATACCTGTACCAAAATACTGCGTGGAATCAAGCTATAATAAAATTTAAAAAAGATAAATAAAATAGATTTGACATCTTTTAAGAAAATACCAAACAGACTTTGTCAGGATTTATCGTATTTTGATTCTGTATATTTATAACTCTTAATGTACTTACTATAACTGGTGTAAATGATTATGGTGATGACATTCCGTGGTGATTCAATCAAGGTGTTGGTTTATTTTCCGACTTAGTTTCATATAAGGTATTAGGTTCTGCTAATGGTTACATGCTTTTCTACTCATCTTGTTTATGACATCATCTGACTGTGTTAATTTGCTAAACTAAAATGCTATGATTATTTCTGTTCAGTGTCTGTATGAATAATCACTTTAGCAAAGATATTTTTTATTGCATAAAATCCCTTCGGATGCGTGGTGTTTATGAGGTTTTGTCTACAAATTCCAGTTATTGTAGCTCTATGACTATAAGGAGCTAGTGATTGCGTCGTAATTCCTTTGTTTTTTCTCACTAAAAGGAAATTTTACCACTGTAGACAAAAATCTGCATTAATTTTTTTCATGTACGTACAAGAGATCAATTCTTCATAGTTGTTCTCTTATTGTCCTTTAAATATTTTTTGATGCAAATTATTTCAAGCGTTTACTGCAATTCTTTTCCATTTCTAAATTACAAGTACGACAACACAACCGCGTTGGACCCAACTGCATGGATTGGTCTTAAGAAGGTTGAAAATTGTGGTCAGTATATCATGGTGAGTGCCAGGATTTATTAGAATTTTATCGATTGAAAATTGTCTCGAATAATTTGAAAATCAATATCAGAAGTAACTGTGAAGGGATGCTTGTGTAACCAGGAGAGATTTTAGTGTATATTAAATTATTTTTACTTAAATTCTTGTCATGTGCTATGTTTTGATGGAATTGTCTCTCAGTATAATATCATCAGTCCACTTGACGCAACACCATGGGTGTTTAGATGCGTGATGTGAGGTGATCTGATTTGCACAGACCGCTTTTGTATGAATTTTTCAATCCTAGTTTTCCTTATATATATTCATTCAAGTCAGCTGATTTTTTCGCTGTGAATTAGACTCATCAATATTCTGCATGCTTTTTTAATGAGTATGTGAAGCACTATTTAAAATACGAGCCAGCAATGTTTTGTTTCTGCATTGTCTTGTTGTGAGAAAAATGGCTTCATCGTGTGCCTAATTCCATAACCCCAATGAATATTGACTTAGCGACATTCTTAATACGGTGTTTACTAAATTATCAAAGTTACTAAAACTGTGTACACAAAATGTGTTCAGAACTACTTGTACTTTTGTATACATTTCTGCTATAGACTCAACTCCTCATTGTTTTATCTCCCTTTGTTAACTTGTGCCTGAATAGTTTCTTGAAATGGCGAAGCAGCAGTTTTTAGGTAGTGAATAATGGTTAAAGCTAAAAATGCACCACTGCGGCAATAATAGGATTTTTTTCTTTCACTTTTAGCGTAGAATACTTGTTAACCCTGTAGAGACGTATACAAATTTTGGTGGGAAAATAAGCATTTTGTAGCTCTTTACTGCGACGCCTACCTACCTGTTTTGAAGTCATCATCAGTACGACTTCAACAGTTTAAATTAGTTTATCTAGTGTCTTATATGTTTGGTTTTTAAGTACGGCCTTATTGGTATATGCACCTAACTTTGCATTAGTGTATTAATGAATCAAAACCAAACTAACTTGCTAAATGTACAGCGAGTTATTAAAATTTGTATGACTTAACGTCTAGTGCACCTGTCAGTGTCTTATGAGATGACTAGTAGGGTCCATCAAGGTAGATACCACATTTGGTGGCAGTAGCACTGTGTCGAGTTCCGATAAAATTTAGGAATCACTAGTCATTGAATTTCGGCCCAGTAATTGAATGGTAACGTACTGGTGTTTAATACCGATATCTTGAGCTCACCGCTTTTACACAGTCATGAGTTAATAATACTGAACAGTCTCAAACTAGAATGAAATATCTGTTTTGTGCTTCCTTTTTAGTGGCTCCCTAATTTCTGTCGGTTAGTGAAGTCCCCCTTTGTATTACGTCTGTCTGGACCTCATTAAATAATATACTTGATCATGAAAAATAATTCCAGTGTAGTATTACCGGGGAACTAATTACCCAAAAAGTTTCTTCCATGAATTATGTTAGTACTCTTCACACAATCTTGAAACTTAGTGAATCTGGATTTCCTCGCGACTGCTGATATGTCGCGTGATATTAATGCGTGCCAACTGTAGAGATTCTTGCTAACCGATTGTAAACTCTTAAAAACAAAACAAAGCACACGCTTGAAAAACTAATTTACAATTTTGTTATATCATCTGTACCATTCACTGTTCATTGAGTAATTTATGCGTTCGTTTATGGATCTAAGTGTGATCTGGGATAATAGCTTTTCGCTGTTGAAACTTAACCTATGAATTCATAAAACTCTCCGATCCGATATAAAAACATTCTTCATAGACGATTTTGTCATGCCATTAGATGTTATGGTACAGTTTTTTGTATCAAATTTAATTTGATACTTTTTAGTGCTTCATATTCACTCACAACTATCTTTCTTATAGCCCTATGGTGCACTGATGGTTGTTACTGTTATTTGGCATGCCATAACCTATAGACAGCGTCAATTCTATAACAATGATCGAATCAAGCGTCCAGATGAAGGGATTGTATTCCCAGGTGTTACAATCAACTCAATGGGTTACGACTTATTGAATGTGGTCAAATTTGCTTTTAACTATGGTTTTTATAAGTTTGGCTTAGAGGTTAGTTTAAAAAAAATTTTTAAATGAATGCATTCAAGTTTTTGCCATTGATTCTGTCTAGTTGCAAGTTCTCATTAATCAACCGAGTGCTTTTCATTAATTAACAGTTTTATTATTTATACAGCATGGTTTAGGTTTTGATGTACAAATTTTGATATTTTTTTGGGGGCACTGATTATGTTTTCGTAACATTACATTTGGTCTCACAGCTCATTGGTGCACTATCTTTGTGCTCATTTAGTTTTTGCGACTCAGACTCACTTAAACTTCCAAACAAATCATCTCACAATGAATCAATCAATTAAAACAATAACTGTGTCACGAAAACTGCATATAGTTGTTTGGGAGTGGCACACATCTGTGTTGGCTTATTTAGTTAACCGTGCATATGCATTGGTGGTCTCCGCCAGTACATCTGAAGACAGTAGAGGACAACAGGCGAAACGATGGTTCCGAGTAAGACAAGTGTTTGTCATTTATCTGATTTATATCTATGTACAGGTAGTTAAAAACCTAACTCGGAACTAATTTGAAAACGCTGTAAAAACCGTGAAATCATTAGAAATTTATCAAAAGAAGTGACTTTCAATCTGTCATGTGAGAAAGGATTCGCGCTTTTTAAATGTATTTCTACGAAGTGAACTAGAGGGTCATATGACTTTAAGTCAATTTTGTTTTATAAGAGAATAAATTCGTATAAACTTGAATCTTCTTTAAGTAATATTGCGGTACGTAATGATTTGGAAGTGAAAGTCTTTTTGGACGGATGATTACATACAGTCTCTCCATTCTTGATATAATACTTTGGTTTCCTTTACTTTATCTGGTTATAATTGTTACATAATTAACGACATATTTTTATCGTTTAAACACCAGTGACAATCCAGTTTATGTTTATATTGTTTACTGTATTATAGATACTCTAAAAACAGTGCTCCCTACTTATTTGAACATTTCTGTAAATTGTCATATTTTCTTGTTTGTTTTTTTAGCTCTGTCATTGTGTCACAGTTGTTACTGCGTGTTCTCGTGTAGACGCTTTCAGTGTGCTATATCTGATGCTTATGTTGGTGTTTTTATTTACCCCGAGGCGATTGTGTGCACGTCTGTGGACTTCTTACATGGTCATACTAGCTGCACTTATTCCAATCCAGTATGCTTTATGTGTTGGTTTACCACCTGGCCTATGTCTGAGTAAGTCTAGTTCTTCAATTTTCATTTTTCCCTTTCGTTTTGTGAGCCAAAGTAGTAGTTTTCTATTCTGTTGTATAATTTCATGGCAGGTGTCGTCAAAAACTCTAGTTCTGAGCTGCGATCTCTCTGTCCATAGTCATCAGTTTTCGATTTGGGGACATTTGCTATTCATCTTCTGCGTTTGAATCTAGTTTCTCGCGTTTTTACTGATCTTGCAATTGCATTATCCATTGTCACCGGCGATTCTACTGCTTTGTGTCGTTTAAGTTGTCTGACTCACTGGTAAGTTTTCGACTCAATCTGTTTTGGAGTTTTGATAATTCCTAATAGCATGGATGTGAAATCCACAGAAGTAGAAAATGACACTGCCATTGTGATCCAAAGCACTATACTTCATATGGACGAATCGACATGAAAACCCAAAGGGTAGACATAAGGGTAAAATTGGTCTCAGCTTTGGTCAAATGTCTCAAGGCATAATCAAATGAAGGTAAATAGGGGGAATATATATATATATATATATATATATATGATGTTTATAAGGTATAGTGTTTTAATGAATCAGAGATAAAATCCTATCCATAACTTTTAAAATATTAGGGTGTTAATTTCATGCTTCTCGCAAACCTAATTACGACATATTTAGAGATTTTATAGATTGATAATGTGACTCCGTGTAGTTTTTTCTGGCATAATTCTGCTTCTAATGCATTTCCTTTGTGGGAAAAAAGGTAGTCTGTCATATATGTCATCTAACGGTGTGCTTATCTTATGCACTGATCTGACTGCCAGGAGCATATGAGTAAGTAACCTCCAGTAAGCGGTTGTACTAAACCATGTACTTGTTTGGGCGAGGGATCGATAAGACAATCAAGTTCGTTGACCTATATGTCATAATGTTTTAGCGTTAAACACTTTAATATATGACTAGAAGTGTGTTTTAGGACTCTAGAGATGGAATGTGGCTGGATAGAAGTGTTTGTAATGGTAATAAGGTTAAATTACAAAACAGAATGACACATCCACCCAAACTGTGCATTGCATTCACTTATTAATTCAATTTATAATTTTTTCTCAAATACATGTACTAACTTGAGGCTGGAAATCTGAAAAGCTCAGTACGCTGTCAGCTTGCATATTTGTTAACCAGGCTTTTGAGGCTGTTGATAAACAACTTGAATACTTTTCCAAACTATGGATTATGGACAAATGTCTAAGCCAGTTATCTGCAACTCTCAATGGGCTACTTTTTAAGTCTAACGGAAGCGATTACTTAGGACCACTTCTGCTAATTCGTACTATTTTCTAGTTGTCATTTTCATTACTTTTCTTTCTTAGATTATCCTTGGTATACGGATTCAGTGGAGATCAATAATCTTTTGCAATGGCTGTACTTACCAAACGAATTTGGTGCACCATCTGCTCATAAATTGACAGGTATGCAATTTTTTACAGTCTTTTGTTTCTAAAACTTTTCACATTTCTGTTGAGACGCCCACGAAGTATTCATAAAGAGTCATATTTTCCGTCTAGGAAGGGTTTCTATTCTTAGTAAGATGAACGTTCAGTACATCTGAAGGTGGTTTGTAGTATAAATCCCTGAAGTGTATTTATTAATAAACCCATTTTGGCGTGATTTTCGTCGTCAGTGTTCTTGCTTAAAATATAATACTCTGTCACAATTAATGCTTAAGCATATTAGTTTGTCGTGGGTTTCGTTTCTCATTACGTAGAATGATAAATTTCCAATATAATGCATTAAAATATTACTTATAGATAGGTACTTTGATTTCCGTGATGGCTTTGGTTTGGCTAATTTCTACACGTGTTTTACTTTCCTTTTTTTGCTCAGCGGATTTCTTCCAGTTTGTTGCAGTGGCTTTACAATATCGTGTCTTCAAAGTTGAACAGCGACCTGATGCAGAAATTCATGGTGGTGGTTCTAACCGTCCAATTTTAAGTGACGAGTTACCCAAAGAAGGAGATCGTGATTTCGTCAGTACTAAAGAGTAAGCGAAAGAAACACTAATCAGATTATGCACTTTTGGTCTTAATTTACCATTATCTCAGTTTGAATGTGATTTGTCTAATATGGTGTATGCATAGTTCGATTTTCATTGCTCTTTTGCAAATGGAAGTTCTAGCATCCAATTCTGTACACGACTAACGCTCATTGTAAAGTGAAAGGTAACTTTTATCGGACGTAAATGTGTATATGTGTGTTTAATACCTATATTGATTAAGTTTCAAAGTGACATCTTCAATTCTTGATCAACTTGCTTAAGTCCGGAATAACTTTTATTGCATTTACAATATACTATTGCATGTTATATTAATATCAATTTATAAAATCTAACAATCATCATTTAATCTGTCATTCCTGTGAATGTTAAAAAAGTCATATGGACAAGTGAATGACAAAAGCACTTAAACAATTAATATTTTAGTAAATAAGTTCATGAACTCATCGGTTGATCGATATCTTTGAATATCACGTGAAAGAGTACAAACTTTAACTCTTATTTAAGGTTCAAACTATGCCGAATTTTTACGAATTAAATGTTAATAAGAACATTTCAGCTAACATACAGTCACACTGTTCATATTGATATGATTCTATTCAAAAGTTGTACACGTTATCTCCCTCGTAAATTAAAAAAAATATAATAGGCTAGTGAATAAATCTTGTAAGATCATAACTATATCGCTACTACTGGTGATGATGTTTGAGATTGTTTGTTGATTACTCATTCACTTTTTTTCGTTTTCCCAAATAACCTAGCTGGTGAGTCTTTCTTTCTTACCTAGCCATTCCTTCAGTTCATCCCAGTGTGGCTTTCGTTTCTTGACATAGCTTTCCTACACTATGAATAGTTCTGCACTTTGTTATATGCGTAGTTCTTCTGTTCTTTTCTATACTTAGTATCCTTTTGTGTTAGATTAATTTTTGATGGTTTACCCGCTGAAGTGGAGCGTTATGCTCGTCTAGACAATTTTCTGTAGGAACGGATAATCGGTAACAGTTGAACGATAATAGCTTGGTGTATTGACCTTTCATAAACCACATTCTGTGATTTTATATGATTCTCTATAATTGTCAAGCATAGAAGTTGGTTCATCACCGACCTACAGTTGCACTAAACACCATGCACCTTTTTATCACATTATTGGGTTTTCCTTCAATTGTGTAGAATGCTTCAAAGAACATAATTATCCAAGTCAACAACTTTGATTCAAAGCTTATCATTTTATCTTTTGACTATCGTGACTGTGTTATGTTTTTCCATGCTTTTTACCCTTTACATAGATCTTACTTAGATTATTTGCGTCATCTGATCTTCTATTGGTCTTACTGGGTCAGCTTGGCTGTTGTCCTCGTTACCGGAGTTGTTTGGATTACACTATTTTGCCTTGGCTATATGATCATAAGTTTTATTTATCTATGGATGGGTTTGAATGTGATGCTAAGAAAACGGACTAACTTGATCAATTCGTAAGTCCCGAATGACTTTTGGTTACACGAGTGTTCTGAGTCATCTTTTATTTCATAACGTAAAGCATTTTTATTTATAAAACGGATTGTCAGTATATTTGGTTAGTTCTTGACTTCTTTCTACTAACATCTGTCGTATTCAGACAGTTCTTAGCTATCCGTTTTCAAATCATGGAATATATTTTTCAATATAATGTTTTTCATGTTTTCCAGCCAGAGAATCAGTTTTAAAGCATCGGCATCAACATCATTATATAGACTGATTCTACTATGATAGGGTTTCTGTGGGCGAATTCCTACTCCTTGCGGATAGGGATGTAATCGCAACCAGAAAACCAACTATAGTGTATTGCCACTATGATGAATAGGATTTAAGAAAGGTCATCGTAAAAGTCGTGCAACTGGACTTACCCCATGGCTGTACTTAATCAACAGGAAGGTGTAAATTACTATTGCAACTTTTTTTAACTACTACAAACAGGTCCTGACTGGCCAACCTCAAGCAGTTATGCTCTGTGCTTCACGGTCGCGCAACACTAATGCTTTTTTCGCTTTTACTGTTTGAAGAGGAAGTCAACTTCCAGAATGTGGGTGGTCGCCAGGAAGTAGGAGCCGCCCACACACACTCATATGCACACAAACCACATCTGTTTATCACGCACCTTCTTCACCTCCTTGCCTTCTTACTGATGCTTATACTATTTCCCAAATGTTTTCTGCAATCTCTTTATATGACTACTCCTAACTTTATGAGCCAATGAAATGCCATTTCCATCATCCTGATATGAAAGACAAGGCATTGTGACCTGGGCTAAAAATGTTTATGTAATGAATTATTGACTGGATTACCTGAGATACTTGTTTATGCATGAGGATTTGATACAGTTACATTAGAATTGTGTATGTAGGTCGTTGATCATCCTAGTTTACAAGATTCTCAAGAGATTTTTAAGTATTTTTTGTGTTCCTAAACAAAACAATATGACCTAAGCTAAACTACCATTCGCCCTGACTGATAGTCATCAAATGTCAAGATAGCTAGATAAAAAAAGTTTGTTTCTGTATTCGAAGAGTAACATCAAGCTATATTGACTGAGTTTCGTTACATTTCCCGCCACAAGTAATGAAAATTATTTGAATCACTTTACTGCAATATAATTTCACAGTGGTGTCATTATGGGTTCAGTTTAATGGGATTTTAACGTACGTAGGAAGTAACTATTTATTTATTTTTTTAACTTTGCAGGTGGAATGTGATTATTGGATATAATTTTTGTGTTATTCTCGCGAAGTGTAGTCTTCAACTCATGGGTTGCGTTTATTGGTCTCGTATGGCTGAGCGATGTTGGCTTATTCAGCTGTTCGGTGTTCAGTGTATGAATCCTATGTCATGGAATCATTTCAACCTACCACGTATGTTAGCTACTATTGACTTTAATATATGAGGATTTCGTAAGAAAATAATTTAAAGCCTATGGATAAATGATCTTAATGTATGGATGTATTACCTATTTACTTCAGCCATCCCATTTGCTCCACTGACTTTGCAGTCAAAAGATACCATGCTTGTTATTAGATGGTTGGAGGCAATCGGCAAGAAGCCTTGGACCTAGGTTTCGTGCTAGTTGGCACTCATCAGCGAGGCGTATCTGCAACCTTGAAGGAAATCATGTCCCTTCTGAGATTCGAACCTGTGTTACCCAGTACTACAGTCAGAGACGTTACCACTGAGCTATTCGGACTCGCAATTGACCTCCTGTATGACACTATTCGATACTTTGATTGGACACTAGTAACTAGTGTGATGATGGTGGCCATGTTGCAAACCTGACTGACAGAATTCAGTCTGCACCAAACAAGGGACTAGACACACTGCACTAGTCACTGACTAGTGTCCAATCAAAGATAGGATTCTTGTCCATTGGATATATGGATTTTTGTATGCTTCATACATTCAATACGGAGGATATAAAATAATTGTATTAGGAGGCGAATAAATATTATTTTAATCGATGTGTTAACAGTTAAACATAATCACTCTTACTGTGTGCCGCCACCTCCAATACACCTGCGTTAGTCGATGTTCTTTAAAAAATCTTTTTTCCTGACTTTGTCAATATTATGACATTATAGTTTCAGATGTTTTTCAGTGCATACCTTTCATTCATGGTTAATACTTCTATGGTAACGTTATTCAGTTTATTATTTGACGATTTACTAACACTATAAGCTACAGCTGAATTGCTGTTTAGATTCCATTTACTTGTTAACTCGTTCACACTACATGCTCTCAATGCATATATTAGCAATCTTTCCTGTGAATTATATTTGGGCTTTGAAGTGGTTTTTATCTTTATGTATTGCATTTGTTTTTCTGTTATCTGTTTTTAGTTGGGCATGAAACATCTTGTGCTGCTGTATCAAGTGGTTTGCACTGGGATGTAATATGCTTTATATTTATCATATTTCAACGAAAGGTTTTCACATCTCATAGTTTTAGTCATGTATTCCTGGATTTACAAGTTCAAAGTCAATTTGCCTCTCGGTGAGTTCTAATGTGTATACTGTGGATTCGCATGAGCATAACAATCATTCATGTAGAATTTAATTATTATTATTTTTTGCCTTTGCTCTAATCGTTGATAAACAGTGTTACAAAATCTTGTTCATGTTTTCAGTTATTACATTCGTCTCGTTTCTCTCTCTCTCTCATTTTAGTGGGGCTTATCTCATCAATCGAAAATTAATGTTGGCTATTTATGAACAAGCGATGGAGGAACAGTATAATTTGGCGAAGGTTCAAGAAAAAATTAATCGTATACAACAACGTCAAGAGGCATTTGGACGTAGTAATGCTAATGTTACAGAGCATTATATCAGTAAGAATTTTACCAAGTATACTTTTTAAATCTTTGAAATCAGTTCATTCATTCATTCATGTATGTACTTGTATTATAGCATACTGCGATCATTATATTTTCTTAATTCTAACACTAAAAACTTTATTGCTCACTAGGCTGTGTTCATTGTGTGCAGAGTTTTGAAAAATGAGCACGAATACTATCTATTCCTAATGGTTATTTCTATAAGGAATGAAATGCTACTGTGTTTACTGGTGTAGTAGCACTGGATAGATAATCTAAATATTACTTGTCGCTTAAATTAATTTTTTGTGCATTCTGCTTGCAGTGTTCACATTGTTAACCAAAGTTTAAAGTACAGCATCGATTTCCATATATATATATATATATATATATATATATATATATATATAGTTGTGAATGTTGGAACTATCTTTATTACTACGGCGCAACTGATTGGTTATTTGATCTTTAAAGCTGAAATGATACCTAATTGGTCTGTCAATAGCACTGGTTGGATTGGCATTGTGGTTGAGTGATCATAGCTCAAAGTGAAAACTTTATCACTCTCACAAGGTTTCACTGAACTGATATCAGAATACAGAACAGTTATTCATCAGTGTACATATTATATAAAAATCCGGTTTTGACCATTAATGAATTGTCATTTGTAAGAAAAAACGATATCCACAAGGACAAACAGGACCATGATACGTGCGAAATAACTATTGCTGTAGTTTGACCAGTACACAGTTATATCTATCTGAATAATTTTTTTCTTTAAAGTAGTGGTAATTAATGCTTATGCCCTTAGGGTTAACTTAAAATTTAAAATACTTCTGTAGACTACCACAAAAGGTAAGCCACAGCATAATAAGAAATTTAACCAATCTAAACTGCGAGTAAAGGTAAGTGAAGCAAAGATTTACCCTTGAGTAAAATAACATCACTGGCCTACGTACGAATATACCACCTTTTATCGACCTTATGTATTTTCTGTGCAACACCTACAGAATACTCAAACAGCAAAAAGCTGACCAGATCTCGATAATGAGGCACAGAGTTCGAATGTATACCTCACTAATGAACGTTAGTCGAGTAAATTGATGGGGATATAATTTGATTGCAAAAATATAGGTTACTAAGACAATAAAGCGACATTTGTTGGAAAACTTCATCATGAGCTGACATCAGTTAAGGAACCATTGGATAACCTGGGACTACTGGACAGCTGTTTCGTCCTAGTTTTGGTTCGAACCCCAGTCGGTGCGTACTTATGAAGAGTCCCAAACTTGGACGAAACAACTATCTTGTAGTCCTTGTAGGTTTTCCAGTGGTTCTCTAACTCATGCCAGCTCATGATGAAATCTTCCAACCAATCAGACAAAATCACTGCAAAACCAATACATGAAAAGGAAGATTTCTACAAAACATACATGAATAGTATATATATATGTGGTAGGATATCCATATATATACCTGTTATCAAATGGGGCTTATTTCACTGTGAGAATTTTAACCAAAATTTATTGCTAAAAACACCAGCTTTACTTTGTGCAGTTTCAGTATTCATGTGGATACTGAATTCAATATAAACTATTTAAAAGCGTTTGTGAATACCTCTTGGGAAGGCTTTTACCAGATTTATGTATTTTATCAATAAACTGACTTCAGACCTACTGTGTTTTGGTGTTTTTAAAACTAAAAAATTCAATTCGATTGTCTTTATAGTGCTTCGTTCTGGAGATTATTATCTTTTTGAGGGTGATCCAGAAGAAGATGATAATTTTGTGATTCGTGAAACGCATACTTCTACGCACGACAGTGATCATTCTGAGAGGAATGACAGCCCACCACCACCTGTGACACGCTTACGTGAAAGTAAAAGTAATTTCAAGTTGCCGAAATTATCTGTTGGTGCAGATAATGAAAGACAAACTGCGAAATCAAACATTCCTACTATTAACAACCGTTCATCCAAATCTCAAGTTACTTTGGCACCCAGGGGAAAGAATTACCTACGAGATGTTTGGCCTAGTGCTGATCCAAATGTCTCAAGCATCCTTTCTAATTACACCGATCCCTATAGTACTATTAGGTTAGTATATTTTTAAAATTGCAAAGTTAGAATTTCAAGAGATTTTTCCCAGAACTTAATTTTTATTTTCTGGAGTAATGTGACTTTTTCAAATTCGGATTTTATTCAATAAGCAAACCACTTTCTAACTTTTTGGTGTCATATTTCAACTATATTGATTTAGTTGACTTCAGCATATTAAGGACTAACCTGTATGAATAATGTTGAGTCGTTTGGTTTTGTCCTGTTTGAAACTTCAGTGTACACGAACTACTTTTCGACCTAGATGTTCATTCATCAGTGTCGATACAATTCTACAGTGTGATTGCTTGAGCCAAAGTACTCAACACTGTGTTTTGTCATTTGTCTTCAAGTCAACTTATCTTGTACACATTCTGAATAGTTGAGTGGGAGGTTGGCTTTCTTCTGCGCTAATTACTGAAAAAACATCTCGGAGGATGCCTTCGGACTGCGAAAACCCTGAGTCAGACACATTCAACTTTAATAAGTGTACCATCAACTCAAGCTCCATGTGTGATAAATACCTTTATAGTCGGATTAGGTGAAGGAGATGAATCATGTGAAACCCCTTCAGTGTATGGTGAACTTTGCATAAAAGCTTTTGTTGTTGTTTGAATGGTTCTTTAGAGAAAAGCAGATGAGTTTTATTTTTCTAAATCGTTCGTTTTGGTTTATATACATCAAAATTACGCTTCGGTGTATATCTTCTTTAATTATTTCGCTTGTCACTTCATTAAATTATTCTCTCCTTTTGTTCGTGTAGTGTAGAGTATAAGCGGTTTATCGATTGTTTAGTGATGTTAAAGTAGCCTGATTGAAGCAGTTTTTCTATAGCAATTTGTAACTTTTTCTATGGAATGTATTACACCATCACCATTTGGTGCCTGTACCATAGATGTATTCTGCTTGAAATAGCTATAGTTTACCACTATTTGTAAAATTCATTTAATTTTGATGAGAAAAGAATAGTCTTCTACTGAGCTTATTTCACTCCAGTCGCGAAATATAGTCTTAAACATTGAGCAGGCGTTTTTTCGTTTTTATTTTGTGTTTGAGTAATTAAAATTCACTATCGAATTCTGAATGTGTGACAATCTGACTGTGAACGGATGTGTAAAGGAAATCATCGGAGCATTTGATCACTGTTTCATCTCAGTTATGGACTGTTCAGCAATGCTAATTGAACCCAGAAAATGAGACCGACCTCAGAATGCCAGGTTATAAGGCGAGTACTCTACCAATTAAGTATTGAGTTGAGATCCAACGACCCATGGTTTTTAACTTTTGGTCTATTTGTGATATAACTTTACTCATACCAGAAGTGATCTGCAAGTATTTTACTTTACGTTAGCCTCAGTGGACTCCATAAGTCATAACTGTCAATAGAGCTTCGAGAAATTTTTTCCGTAGTCTCTAATAATAAGAGGATTATTTTCAAATATTAGATCATCGAGTTCCGATCTACTGGCTAACTGATGAATTGTTCGTAACCTTCACTCTTTTCAACGGTTCTCAAACTGATGTGAGTTTGTGACGAAAATGACCTTGTTGGTATGTCTTTCATTAGCCAATTATTTTTAATGCCTTAAGCTGCGTCTTCGTAGTGCTTATCTGATAATGAATTCCAGTGAGAGAGTTAAAGCCTTCATTTTGTCTTATTTGAAAGTCAGACAAGCGAGATACTTTTGATTCTGTTTTTACATGTAACCGTACAGTTTAACAAAATGATAGGTATAAGCTGCCCTCCCCTTCACTATCATTTAAGTAAGAGATAGTGAACCTGACAGGTGTCAAGATGTACCAACAAAGATAACATTCAACAGAATTCCATTAATGCTATTGTTTGGTGAATGGTGACTAGCAGTGGACCAAAACTTGTTAATCCTCAGGCATCGTTAAATCATCCGTACTAGGAGCCAAATTGTCAACAGAGACCGAACATTTCGGTCCAATATGATCAGTCAACAGGAAATACAAAACTGAAATTCAACAAATGCGAATTCTATTAAGTTTGACATTTCCCTATGATATTATAATTACCATTGAATTATTCCAACGACATGTGAATTCTTCACTATTCCCACATACATCTGAATTCTATTGCTATTTTCTTTGTAGGAAAGAACACCATCAGGCTCGTCCTAGCTCTCATGGCCGGATTGCTTTTGAGTCAGAAAGTCATCAGGAAACACCCTTGCTTACTGACGCTCTTCGAGATTTAACCCATCCAGGACCTGTTTTAGGCCATCGTCGAATGCGCTCTCATCCTGAATTTTTACGACGGCACTTTGTTGGACATCAGAAAAATGTGAACTCCGTTGTACCCATAGAAACAAACGAACCAGATACATTTGCTTCTAAAACCTCACTCCTACGTTCTGTGCAGACATCCCCATCACCGTTTAATGAACAACTTATTCATCGGACCAATGAACGCCGGGATCAAAATGGTCATTCTCGGCATCGACCTTATGAAACTCACCGGCGATTATTTTCAGCATCTGAAGCTATATCTCCTAGTAAGGATCGTCCTAGTAGTCCGGAAAAGTTTACTCTCGTTCAAAATACTAACCGAAATCACCGAAGACCAACAAAGTTATCGTTGTCTAGATCTAGTCCTCCAAAGGTTTGTTATTTTTAAGTTTTCCTTGTTCATGTATAAGCATGCTTGCGAATATTTTATTTGACCAAGTACAGAGAGTTCTTGTGTCATATAATTCAATACTGTTGTTAACTAATTTTGACCGGTGACTTGATTGAGATAATGGACAAATGACGCAATTACTTATTACCCTAATTGGACTTTCTAACTTACAATTCTAATAGTTAAACTCTCTTGGGAAAATTCAACACCGCGTGAAGTAGAAAATTGGTCTTGCTTAGCAGATGCCATGGAATTTTAGCCATATTGAAACAATTTAAGGGGGACGTGTGTGTGTGTGTGTGTGAAGATAAGAATTCATTCATGCCCTACCATGTCACTTATTGGAACCTGTCTTATTTTCTCTTTTTTAATATCGACTTTAAATCAAATCAGTTAGATAACTCACTAAACTTTCGAGCCTTACGAGTTTACAGTTAGCTGAGATTATTTTTAACCCGATTACAATAAATGACTCGTAGTTCAGGATATGATATATCTGTTCTGGATAACTGAGTTCTAACTAAAATATATAGACATAAGATTCTAGATGCTGTATTATACGTTTCGCTGCTATAATTGTGAACTAACATTTACGAGTGCTTGTTGCATTTTCACACTTATGAAAGGAAGCGCGTTTAGCTGTTCTAAAATGTTTTTGTAGTATATTCCTGACACTTTGTAGCTTAATCAAAAGATGCTTGTGTGCCAAAAGCGTAATGATGTTACGTAAATTGCGGTTTACGAGTCATGATGCACGTAACTAATAGGACAAATTAAATAGGTCTAAATCTTCTTCTTAGATATTGCAAAGTTTATATTTTACAGTATATATGGTCTTGTGGTGCGTTTTTGGTTGCTGTATTCAATGATATGAAATTTATGTAATTCCCGTACTTCGAAAACTACTTATCTCATTTCATTTTAATGCATAAAACTGTCTGTTGTTATTGTATGTACCCATTTTCTTTTTCTTTTAGGTTCGTGGGTCAAGTGCTACGCCAAGTACTTCTTATATTCAGTCTCCACCACGTATAACTAAAGCATCAGATATGAATCTTAGTATTGACGGGAATTCTGAGAAAGTTTTAACAGTAACAGATTCTGGCGAAAATCCTATTGATGTAGTCATTGCATCACCACAATCTCATGATCCACTCAGTAATGGTAAGAATAATTTCAGTTATCCGTATTTCGACGATGGTCAAGAAGCAGATAGAGACAGCGACGACGAAGAAGATGATGCTAACCCTCCATCAACTCCGAATACTAGACTGAATCCTATTCAGTTGTTAAATCGGGCTATGGAACTTGGTGCTCTTTCAGCTGTGAAACAGTATAGACGGAGTTTACATGCCCACTCTCAGGGTTTACGTCAACGAGAACAGGTTGATATGTGTCAATCTCGTATACCACCTAGTGGACAAGACAGTACAGTTGTTGGTGTATTGCCATCCGTAAGTTAACTTTTTTCAACTTTTCGATATGATACTATCTCAACATCAATTTGTCTTTCAAAACATTTTTGATAGGAATACTGAAGAGCTAATCCATTAATCATTTTTGAATGGTTATGTTTGCATTACTATAAAATTTGTTCATAGAAGGTGAACTGCCTTTTTCTCTATTGTGGATTATATTGAAATGTACACAAAAGAAGAGGATACCAAAAGTTGCCAACACCAATTCTACTACTCATTGACGCTTATCTTTGATCTCACTCAAAAATATTTCTCATTTTGTTCTATTTAAATAAAATACGGATCTGTTTTTGTGAAATATCGTGTTTAATAATTTGTATCTCATCAATTTTTTCTTATTTTAACTGTACGTCTTTAGTTAGGCAACTGAGTAATACTCTTGTTTCACAAATTATGTTCTTGCATTTTGAGTACTTTATCATCAAAACTGTTTAACTTATTCATTGTAACAGCATTCATTCATATTATGATTTCCATCAAATGGAGGTTCATTAATAATGACAGTAATATTAATAAGACAGAAATTTTCATGTTAATATTAAATCGATATTCATTTATTGAAATTATTTCTGAAATAATACCGATTATATTGGATTTTTTTTATTCAGTCCATATGTCTGTAGGGCATCTTCCACGGGACCAAGGTGAACCTAAGGCTAAAATTGATAGATCGAACCGAATCAACTTGGTGTTAACTAAATAAACGTCTTGTCCGCCTACAGATGCTTTAAGGTTCACATCCAAATGGAGTCAAACGCCGTTTCATACTCCTTCCTTGTGATGTTAGCACGCATAGTCCCTGAGTCCGTAGTTAAGCCATACACTAGGCAGATAAGTTCTAAATCCTTCTTCCCTAAAGTATCTTAACTTTTTATTCTGTTCAAATATACTGCTCATTACTTAATAACCGAGTCTTTCTGACTCACGTTTTGATATCAGTGCCTACAAGTCAAGTAGTAGACCGACTGACTGGGCAATTAGTCATACTATACTACGTTTGCTAGGGCTAATCGATAGCACTATCAGTACTTCACAAATCTTTATAATACTCAATACAAAAGAAATCTTATGAAAATTCTCATTTAGAAGAAATATATTTGTGTTTAATTCTTTGAATTATTGTATTTTCAGTCTTCAAGTATGCAGCATGTCAATGAATATACACTGGAGCATGAGTCTTCGAAAGATACACCTCAACTTACCCCATATGAATTGGTTAAAAGGAGTTGTTATCCACCATCAAAATCAGGCTTAAAGAAATTAAGTGTACCTGACATTTATTATGGATTGAAGCCAACTGGAGTCCACTTTTCAAGGAAATTGCTTAAACAGTCTAATTCTCCACAGGTTGACGAAGAAGCAGATCCTAACGCACATTTTTACGTTATTACTTCAGAGGACAATCCAAGTAAACCGCTAATTCCAGGAACTAGTCATCTAAAAAGCAGAAAAGAGCATCATAGTGAAAGTATTCCTTTGTTGGCACTTAAACCTGGTAGAAGTTCTATTCATCCTTTGGTTTCACCACCACCAGAAAATGACTTATCACAGTGTAAAACTTGGGGTAGTGAAGAGACGAAATTTTACTTTAAAGATAAACCTGGTTACCGAACCTCTGAGAACACAAGAAGAAAATGGGATTCCACTCAAAAGCTTCATTCTTCTGTGTGCAATAGTTCTAAACAGACGACGGACTTTGAACCAGCTGGTATTTTAAATCAGAAAAGAGACAATCCAGATACTAAACATTTTAATGATGATAATGATTTAGTTGATATCAATGACAATCAGTGCACTAATCTAGAAGAAAAGATACGTAGGCATTCGGTTCATGAACGTAAGTATTTTTCTTTTTGCTTTAATTTAACCACGAGTAGTTAAAGAATCTGAACTGTCTCATGAAAACAATTTCCCCTTTGAAGTATTTTACTGTTAATTGATATCCATATGTTAAATGCTCCTCATCCGTCTTAAAAGCTGTTATCATTGCAAGTAGTGTGTTTTTTATCAAGAGGATTATGTGAATGTTATCGCCATATGCATACTTGGACTTTAGTAAATCAGTGGTAGCAGTCTGTCTGTCTGTCTGGATTCAACATAGAACTTGGCACCGAAGTGCAGCAGTTCGAGTTGCCACGTCCCAAATAGCACACAAAGGTAGACAAGAAAATGAGTGAAGAGAATCAATAGAGTTTTGACAAGTATAAGAGTGAAACAGAATGAGTAATGGTAGAAAGGAGTATGAAGGTTAAAGAGACTGAATACATCTGCGCCATTGACAACGATTTTGAGCCATGTCACCTATTGTCTCCAGCCATTGATTCTTAGAGTCCCGAGGACCCCAACCCGGAAGTCTGCATCTCCCTACTTGACTCAGTTTAACTGTCAAGGATTTCATGGATTGATGAGGCCATGTTTTTGTTTGGCCACCACTTACTCTTTTCCAGCCTGCACCTATATCAGCTAGTAATGCCCGTCGGGGACGATGGTTAGCATGCGCACGTGACTACAGTGGTAGCAGTGATATTTTTCGGTGTTCGTAATCCACTAACCTATTAGCATTATACTTTCCATACTTGCTTTTATATCTTCGGGAATTTCTTTTGTAATGTATTGTGCCCTCATGCTTCTTAAATCTTAGAAAAATAATTAGAACTTTGACACTGTATTGTCTGATAAATTTGGTTATTTCTTTAGTTTGTTTTGTTTATTTATATTGATTCAACTCTTTGTACTTTGGACATGGTGAGCTTAACTTTAGCCTTAATTTAGGTCACGTTAGTTTAACTAGGAATCACTGTTGATCAGTGTGAGTGATTTTTATTTACTAGGTGTTTTACGCTACGGAATGTATTATTTTCACATTTTCATCATATTTTGGTGACACCGTATTATCTCTTGTCATCTGAACATTTCAGTTTTCAGGGAAAAGGATCGTACAATAAAGTGAACTAACTCTTGTCCAGTTGTTTTGCATATCTTTTGTATCAATATTTCAGGCATTTTTGACTTAGGCTTTTACCCTACTCATTTCATATATATATATATATATATATATATATATATATATATATATTAAAACCTGAAATGCGAATTAACCAATTATTTGGACAAATACGGAGTATGATTTTATGTATGCATATATCATTACTTTTGTTTCATTGTTGTGATTATCGCTTTTTTGTCTTTTAGATGCTGAAAGTTGTTGGAGCAAGTTCAAAGCATCCTGTTTAATAGCATATATGTTTTTCTTAAGTTCTGTGGACAGTTTAATAAGATTTTTAAATGGTTTAACACGTCAGTATCGACGTATTCGCAGGACGATCGATCAAGAAAAACGTTTAGTCAAGCGAAGAGTAATCTCAAACATTCCATTTACCAGTGAACAATCAAGGTACATCTTTTATGTTTGTCGTGTAACCGTTATGTAATTTATATATTTAATGGTTGTTTTGCATGATATGACTAAAGCGTAACTTTAGAATTAATAAAAATGCAAGTGCATATTTTGATAAATGAGTCTTCGGAGATAGATGCATAAACTGAAAGATACAATGGTTTTTGACGGTTGCTTATTGGTCATGCAATTGAAAAACCTCAATTCTCTTAGACTGATAACTTTTTCAAGAAGTAAGCTCAAGGATTTTGTAAGCGTGTTTTAAATCTGAAGACTAAAACTCTATATATATTAGGCTAGATTATAATCTTTGGTGGATTTTTCAGAACTCTGTCGAATCTGAGATCACAAGGATTTTCAGTGGCGAAGACTGACACTAAGAGAAACGGGTTTGTGATTGATCCATCAACAGATTGAAAGTTTTTTTTTTCATAGTGGAATTTTGTACATATATATTATAAATTACTATTTAACTTGACGTTTGCCGTTTTTATTCGAATCTAGCGAATCATCTCATTATTGGATAAAAAATGTTACAGATACGCCGTATTCATTTCAGCCGTCGTATGTTAACACTTCTCAGAATGGATTTGAATTCATACCTTTGAATAATTACGAATGTACAGTGTCACCAAATTTGAAAACACAAAAGTGCAATCAGTATTTAGAAAAGGATAGTGTACATTCATGTCTCGCTCTTCAAAGTGACACTGAGTCAATGACTTATATATCAAGTAGTAATTCAAAACAGAGAAGATTTAACAAATTTTGGATGCTTAAACGTTATATTAGCTCAAAAATGAAATATTGTAAATTTCTATCAAATAAGATGATTTCAAAATGCCCTAGATATGTTTCCTCAGACACTGTGGATAAAGAGTGGGTATCGTACATTGAAAATTGTTCTACATGTTTGTTCTTTGTTAGTTCATCTTTTTATTCCTTTGATGTAATTGTTTTGGTGAAAGTACCTTACCCTTTGATTACATCTTTTTTTTTAGAGTTCAGTTGGCAGCAGCTGTGCTAGAAATCATATCTACAACACCTGAACGTCATTTACCTCTTTCCAATCGGCAGTTCGATATATCTGATTCACAGAATAATAAACACTTGAGTCGAACTTCAGACTCTTTGGTGCGAAGTCATTCTTTAGAAAATATAGATCATCAGGATCATGAACGTGAGAAAGCTTTTCGTCAGTCACGTTCGTATGCATTTCTTCTTCTAATAGCTGTTGGCAATTTGGCTATAGTTTATTCAGAATTATTTTGTTATTTTCTGCTTATACTAAATCATATGCGTTCTGCGTCATTATTGTCTCTACCTTATCCTTTAATGGTACTCCTCTGGGGTATGTTATCTGTACCTCGTCCAACAAAAACATTTTGGATATTTCTGATCACCTATACTGAAGTAAGCACTTTTTGCAGACCCCATGTGATTATGTTGTAACCTATATATCATATTTTGCTTTCTTCCGTGGTCTTTTCATTTGAATAACCAATCAACTAAACTATTGATCTAAAACTCTGCTAGTGATGTTATAATTTTTTAGGCATTTAAAATCCGTACCCGCAGATCAGACAGCAGTATAAATATGTGAGCAATTCAGAGTTTTACTAGATTCCAACCGTAAAAAGTGAACCATTTATGAATTGTTTAACAACTTGTCGTTATCTGGAGGCCATTAACCTTTACTCAAAGTAGTGTTCACATCGTTAGAATCCGCCTTACTTAATGGTGTGAACAAGTGATGAATTGTACACTGAATACTATTTTAACACTTGAATGCAATGGTTTCTGAAATTATGTTTTGCTGCCTTGAGTTTTTTTCAAAATGTACGTCGTTGGTTTAATATTATAATGCTTGTCAACCACGTGGAATGACAGCGTTCGATATAGCTACCGACGCGCCCATAACCTCGTCTAGTTTACTAGAGGGGAGCAAGCTTAGAAATTAGGAGAGGTTGGGTGTGGATTCGGGAACTCCAGTCCGTAAAATCATCACCACTGTTACTGAGCCTTCAAAAGCTTAAGGACCTATGTAGTACCTGGAACCCAAGGAATATATATATATATATATATATTAACAGGAGGGGATATGTAAGGTATTATGCATACATTTGCAATATTGTGATTATGCTTCTAATCAGTTTTGCAAGTTTGGCGTTTTGTCACTCCGTCAGATTGTTGATTTAACCTCGTTTAGTTAGCCTTTGTGATTCCGTATCATTGTGTTTACTAATAAAAGCTATGCATCATTTTCCAAGTTAAACATTAATGTAATTCACTGGAGGGTGTTTTACTACTTAAGATTTTATTGACTGTCTTATATGTACTGACATTCATTTCTCTTACATAATCTTCCTTTATTATTTTCTTCCAGGTTGTGATTGTCATAAAATACATATTTCAATTCAGATTCTTTCATTTTAATGATGCTACACTGAGACCGACTGAGTCTTCTGAACCTCTATGGCTCCCACGTATTCTTGGTCTAGATAAAAATGATCATTATGCTGTTCTTGACTTGGTACAGTTAATTAGCTTATTTTTACACCGAGGATATCTGAAGGATAATGGTCTGTGGCGGGATCACACTGAATTCACGCAAGATCTCGAATTGATTGTCAAAGAAAACAAGGCAGTTGTAAGTAGTTTTTCTACTTTTCATGCTATGATTACTACAAAGAATGATGAGCTTGAACATATTTATTTTAGTTGACAGGAAATGAAGGGCTTAATGGATAATTCTGTGTTGCTATTTTTTGACTCCTGTGATTAGATTTATCCCTTAAAAGAAGGTAGAAATTGTAACTCTGCAATTAACTGTATCGTGCAATGGGATACGTCGTCCACTATGTGAAAGCTTACAACGTTATCTGATTTCATCTATTTTCTAACATGTAAGAGAGATTCATAGCCATCAGCTGTCAGTTATACAACAGCATAATGAGTGATACAGTTCGAGTAGTTATTGAAGTATAACCACTATATTGTAGATTTAAGGGAAATTTTATCACCTTTATTTATTGATTAATGTTTATGCACGTATTTTATCCATAAAAGTTCAAATCTTTATTAAAATACAGTCGTCTTATCTAGATTGTCTGAGATAATCCTTAGTGTGCCTCTCCCATTTACTGTAATGATAACTGAAGTCGGTGCCATCTAATGGTGTGCAAGCGGTTGCACATATTTCAATTATATATAACCTTTGCATGAAACCTTGAATGTATGAAGTTAACCAAACACCTGATCAGTTGCTGGGTCTTTTAGCCTAATCGGTAGACTTACGTATGGTGTTAATACAGTGATCACTAGCTTGTCGTGATGCAGATTTCTGTTGTCATTTTCCATTATCATACCATTATTGTTGTCTGCTGTGATTTTCACCAATTTGTTATTCACACTTATTTGGAATTAAAAAAAGAGACTTTTACTGCATTTGAAATACACATGTTCTTCTTAAAAAGTGCACTAAATTCCGTAAGAATGAAATGTGAATTTTCACTTTGACCATACATACATACATGTTGTGTTCTTTATTTGTTTATATAGTAACAATTAGAGTTTTTTTTATAGTCCAGCTCATATGTGCAATGAATCGATTAAATTAACTGTTTATCATATGTCTTAGCCTGTTTCTTTGCTGTTTTTTTTTTTAAATTTCTATCTACTAGCAGTTATCTCATTCAAAACAAGGGATAAGGTCAGTGTGTGACTGCATTTTATTTAATTAAAAAAATTTTTTTTTCATGTTTGTATTACTCAGTATCTCATATGCCAATAAACTTTCAAACTTAAAATCGAATAATTTAGTAGAATTTTCATGAAGAATGTTATATTTAGGTTGCGTTATTTATCAATGAGTCAGTTTCAGTGTCTTATCAGTTGGTTGTTTTCTCCTGTTGAATTGTGTCTGCTATACTATCCCCATATACTACTACTACCTTAATTGAACAATTAAGGTCTTCAACTTATAGTGACTCCTTCACTGGTCATATTTACTTCTCTTTGGTAGAAATGCATTTAGCCAAGTGATCAGCATAAAGTCAGTCACCTTGTTTACATCAAACGTGCATTAGCATCTTGAAACTACTTACTGGGCTGTGTGCTACGTATTGCGTTACATTGATAATACTATTCCCTTGAATATATCATTATTATTCTTCCCTTACGTTCCGAGTGGAACATAGGGCTTCAACAACACATCTCCACTTTCTTCTATCTTCTACCGTCCTCTTCATCTATGTCCACAATTGCCCACTATCTCTCATCTCCTTTTCACACGACCTCCTCCATGTCACCCTCGCACCGACAATCCACCCATCACTTCTCACTTAGATTTCACTCAAGCTGTGTGACCTGCATTGCGCGCGATGTCATTCGACGGTTTCCTCAATGTATACCTGATCTTTCTCCATTTTTCCTACATATTTGTTGAGCGATTGGCTCAGTTTCGTGTTACTTATTCTTTCTGACCGGCTGGCCATTTGATCTTCAATATGGAGTCAGCCGGCGATGGTAGCTGTTGATGAAAGTCTGTAGTGGCGTGTTGGAAATTCTTTTCGTGACACGCATTGCGAGTTTCTTACCGGTATAGAAGGACTGACTTCACATAGGTGTTGAAAATGCGAATCTTGTTCCTTATGCTGTGTGTAGACTATTTCCAAACCGGCTTTAGGTTGATGCAGGAGTATTTGGCCTTTCTGATTCTTCATCCGTTCTTGCTTATTCTCTTGTTCCGCGTTGTTTGTAGCACTGTGTGTGGTATTGGATAATTGTGACCTTCCTTCCCTCCTTCCTTCCTTTTGAGTTGAACCTTGCTGTCATTATCCTGCAGGATGAAATTGGTTCCCACTGCATCACTATAGCCACTCACTGCCTCAATGTGTTCGTAGTTGGCGTCTTGATGATCAGGCCAGAGTAGATTACTGACTCTCCAGTTGACAATTTTGACAATCCACATCCATTCCATCTGCTCTCGCAAATACCCAGCACTTCTATGCTATATCTTTGCATTTATTTGACTACCTGGGTAGCCTTCCCAGTCAGCCTCGTACATTGTACGAACATTCCATGGCCCCATTATTACATTTGCTTCTATTGTAAGAAGACACATCGGCTGACTGACTGGCTTCCCGAAGGCTTTCACCAACCTGCATCATTTCACCTCTCCGAATCCATCGAAGAATAAGATTGTTATTTGAATTTTTTGTATTTTTAATGTATTTTCTGTGCCTTGAAGTTTGTGTATCAGTTTGACAGGTTTAGAGTGGTGTAGGGTTGCTAGTCCCACGCCCAACTCTCCCTCTTTACCCGGGCTTGGGACCGGCCAGAAGGCTATCAAGCTAGTTAACTGAGCGAGGTTGATTTGACATTAGTGCTGAAAATTCGTATCCTGTTCCTTGTGCTAAGTGCCATATATGTCCATACTGATTTCAAAGTAGTGGACTCTTGTTTTACTTCTCCGGTAAAAGCTAGGTGAAGTTCTTTGAATATGTAGAAGATTCTTTTTTAGTTGATTCTACATTTGTAAAAGGTTTATTTCATATTTTCTTCCTTAAGGCGTCGTACATTTACCCGACTAGTGTCACTTTCATCATCTTCATTAGTTACTAAATAAAGTAAAATGAAAAATAAAATTAGTGTTATTTGTCATTTATTTGGGCTGATACAAAGTTCTGTGAAAATTCTACTGTGATTTTTGATTGTCTGACATTTTGTCACTTGTTGTTATTTAAAAAAATTATAGTTCCCTACGGATAGCACCTAGTCCTCATTTCAATAAACCACAAATGGATTTTGATATAGATGATGGGATACCTACAGGAACCACCACCGGTTGCATTCAACCATATGCTCAACCATCGTGTCATGCAATTCCTTTTGGAAAGACGTGGAATCCGCTTTTAAAACTCAGACGATTTTATCTAAAAATGACTGATCCGCGGTATAATAAGAAAGTTGATGTTTACATCTACATGTTTCTGTGCGAGTTTATTGCTTTTTGGATTATGATACTTGGTTATGTTTCATTTGGACCAAGTGTAAGTTGTCGTTAAAATTAAATTTTTTTTACTTAAACTTACTTATATAAAAATTTCGAGTAATCCGTTATGTAAACAAAGTTGTAATGCGCTGATCGATGTATCATGTATTAACTTGATTGGCTTTGTCTTTATCTAAGAGACTTGGATGTCTGATTATGCGGAATCGTTATTTTTGAGTAATATATTAGTGATTGAGATATAATTTACAGATCAAGAGATTTGAAATAGGACATTAAGAGAAGGTCACCAGGTAGAGTGGTCCCACCTTATTAGATTGGATAAGTAAGCTGAAACAGATATCCATTCCCCCTTAATTATCATGATTTTTTAATGGTCTGTAACAGGCCGTTTCTTTAATATCAGTCATGTCGTTGTAAATCTGATGACCAAATAATCTCAAAACTACGATTCGAAAAGTTTTAAAGGATAAGTTGTTCACTCCTTGCAAGCAGCAGGTGTACATTCACTACTGCAAATAGTTTTAAGGCTTCAAAATCGTATTCTTACTGCCTGACAAATCATTCAACTTCTAATAGCTCTAACGTATGCCTGACTAAGAGAATATTGTTTTAAATCAGAAACTGTTCTCCAGTTGAAGACTTAGAATTATCCTGAGCTCTACAAGTTTTAGAATTTGATAGTATTGCGTTTGGAAAACAATTTTGAAATACTGAATATAAGGACTATTATTTCACCTCGTTTGCATTTTTATGAGGTAAACTGCTTTCGTCTAAGTTCACAGTGCAAATATGTTAGAACTGGAAATTTTCTACAAATCATTCGAATTTTAACTCCTCTTTTTCTTAAATGTGATTGTTATGGGTCTGTCAACAATTAGTCCAACTCTGCTTATATTTCTTGTCTGCTAATACTCGTCATTTTTCCCCCGGAGATTCAAATTTGCATCTCCGAATGCCTATATCCGTTGTCATATTATCTCCGATAATCTAAATATTCTTAATCTGTTTGGTTTTATTCATTGCTGAATTTGTATTGGGCTTCTATGTGCCATTTCTCATAGTTGTCTATTTGTTGTGTGATTTTTCCTCAAAATTCGCATATTTTTTGGCTACACACTCTTTCATTTGTTTGTTTCTTTATTATTTTCAGACCGGAATGGGTGATAATGCGCTTGAATTTCTTAAATCGAACAGAGTAAGTTTATTGTGATTAATAACAGTAAAAATTGCTAGGCATCATTGTCATTATAGGCTTTTCAACTTGATTATTGTGTTAGTGGAGTGGGAAATCATCTAATAACATAATCATGGAAACTTATTATTATTATTCTATTTATTCATTTAAACACAAAGAAACTTGGTACAATATGACACCAAGAAGATGCGCTACACAATAATAATAAAACAACATAGATTAAAAGTAAAAATATGGGTGGAGAACGGATAGAGTACTTCATCTCTAAGGAAAACAGTCATATTTAACAAGTTCAAACAACAGTTGTCAGTTATCGTCGGAAACAGAAGAAAGAAGGAAATTGTAGCACCTTCTCCATTCATTGCGATTCTTGGCCATATCTGATAACGTTTAGAGCCACCGATTCGAGCTATGTCTTGGACTCTAACCAGGGAGTCGTGACACACCAACCGATGCTATCCTAACACAAATATCCTTCATCCCATGATGCCACATCATGGGCTGACCACCTCTCTGCCTTTTCCATCCCGTCCCAGGGCTAGCCAATAGAGACCTGTACGGAAGCCTCTGGGATGACATTCGCAACACATGTCCACGCCACCTAAGCCGGTGTTTCCAAATGACAACACTCAACGAACTTCAGAATTACTCACGCGATGATGCCGTCGAACGCAAGCATTCCTGCGGAAACAGCGATGATCGAGCACGCAGAGCCGCCGCACATTCTCAGCTCGGAGAGTCCATGTTTCACAGGCGTAGAGCAAGACAGCCAGCACCGAAGCATGGTATACCTGACCTTTGACAGTCAGGCTAACGTCGCGATGGCACCAGAGGTGGCTCAGGTTGACGTATGCTACCCTAGCCTTCATTATACCGTTGGAAATCTCATCCATCACCCCTCTACCAGTACTCACAAAACTACCCGGATAAACAAACTTATCAACAAATTCAAGCGGTTCACCTGCAAGAGTGAGTGCAAGTCCAGGCTTAGGCGGCGCAAAACACATACCATACTTACAGACAATGATCGCCAACTGATTAAGTGTGATTTGGACAGCCTGTATGTTACCTCACAGTAAGACGATATCCTCTGCATACTCGAGGTCGAAAAGTTTATCTCCAAGGAGCAGATCTACAACACCTTCACGCACATCCCTCAGAGCTGACTCAAGAATGTCATCGAATGCCAAGTTAAAGATAAATGGAGAGATCGGGCAACCCTGTCTAACCCTACTGTTGGTTGGGAACAGTGATGATAGTTGGTTGTATGCCCTCACTCTACCTGAGGTGTTTCTGTATAGGACTTTCAAGATGTTAGCAAACAGACAGTTCCAGAGCACTGTTCTTTCCATAGAATCGAAGGCAGCCCTAATATCAAGAAACACAACGATTGTTGGCCTGCAATACGTGTGGCGGTGTTCCAACAACTGACGAAGGGTGAACACATGATCAATGCATCCACGACATGAACGCAACCCAGCCTGCTCTTCGCGAATCAATCCTTCACGTGTTTTGCACAGCCTTCGGAGCAAGACAGCAGCCAATATTTTAGACACAACTGGTAGCAGACTGACACCCCTATGGTTGTCACATGTGTTGCGTCGACCCTTTTTAAAGATGGGGACGATAATGGCTTCGTTCCACATTGATGGTACATCCTATGTCGCCCATACCTTCCTGAATAATTCAGTTAAAATCATGACGAGAGTCTTGCCACCATCGTTAAAAAGAGCCGTGGTTAGATTGTCTGGGCCGGGTGCCTTATGGCGTTTAGTACTTGGAGTTCCTTCTGGACCTCCACTTCTATTGGTGGTTCGGTACTGACCAACCAAGGAGCACTGGAGCTGGTGACGGCGAATACAACAGCTGGTGACCAGCTAAACTGTTTCTCGAAGTGCTCTACCCAGCGTTCCATGCGTCCTTTCAAGCTGGTAGTTGGTGTGCCATCTGCCCCTCAGACCGTCTTCCTAACACCTTTTTTACCGTTGGTGGCTCAGATAGGTTGGAACAGCTTCCGACTGTTGCGAAATGCAGCAGTTGACTCCGTCTTACACGCACGTTCTGACCACCAGGCTTCGGGGTCCATACGTACACACTGTCTAATCTTGCGGGAGAGCATAGATGCTCATGTCTGTTTGTCCTGAAATTTCTGGCCGAAAGAAGCAGAAGTGTGTGGTAACTACTGCTTAAGGATGATACCTTCCTTCCTGTATAGATTGTTTGAGAATACAGATTGTTCTGTTTGCATTCATTAAATGAATAACCTGGGAATCTCTTGGTTCTTTTCTCACTTTTAATGGGATGACCAAATTAAGTAGTTTTTTATCAACTAACAATTAGTCATTAGACAATGCGTTAATGTTAGGCATTAAATCTGAAATTTGTGGCGGATCTCTGTGAGAGTAACTGTACTTACTAGATGAGTTCCACTTTCATTGTTGTTCGATACGAGATCGTAACATAACCAGTTATGCAATCTGTTTGATAGTGTTATATATATATATATATAAATATATATATATATATATAAATATATATATATATATATAAATATATATATATATATATATATATATAATGCAATATATTCATCGTATTTGTTTTTAGATTCCTCTTCCGTTTATTTCAATGCTTCTGGTACAATTTGTCTTCATTATAATCGATCGAGGTTTATTCTTACAGAAACAAGTTCTTGGAAAGTTTATATTTCAAATTATTCATGTTGTATTAATTCATGGATGGTTGTTTTTCATCCTACCACATATCACTAGAACGTGAGTTATTATTAGTTAGTTTTCATGTATCTTCATCAAGATAATTTCTTGATGACTAGTAACTCTAATTTTATCATTTACAAGTTCTGATCATGAGGAAGAATATTTGCTTTTTATGGTTGCGTAGAAAGTAAATATACTTGACTTAGCTTAGTAGTGCATAAGGCGGAAAGCAGGATGATATCATGTTAATTTAATGTATTTTGAATTCGTTGCAGTATATTCTAACCACTTCCTATATGTTCATGTTTTTGGTTATATACTGTAGAATGTAACTGGTAGGTACACCACTTTAGGTAACATGTCGTTCTATCTATCAATATTCGATTGATTTAGGTTACAGTTTCATTTTTTTTTGTATGGAGTTAGTTATTGTGAATTGACATGACATAACACAAAATAGACGTAGTTTATCAAACCATGTAACCAAACTGAAACATTATATAAACTGATACATTGGTGTTTATGTTTAGTTCAACAGCATTCGAGTATTGATTAATGTTGATTAATTAAGACAATATGGCTGTATTTCACTCAAGGTATCCATATAGCAAGTAATCAAATTTTGGGAGCGAATACAGATGAAGTGTTACCTAGCAACCACTTGCATTTACATGCAGTTGGCAATAAGCCAAACCTATCTTGTGAAGTCTGATAATGCCACCTGGCTGTGAAGCAGGGGTCGAACCTGTGAACCACAGGTTAGAAGTCTAGCGCCTAGACCAACGAGCCACAGCACATAAGAAAACTTACAGTTAGATTTTGAAAATTGCCGAGAGTTAAACACTTGTCTGGTTGGTGTCCATTTCAAAACTAAAATTATTTTATTTCCGTAGACGTTCTTAACATTTTCAAGTGTGTTTCTTTGAATTTAATTTCTGATGATCAAATAATAATATGTTATTGCATTTAGTCCATTCACATCTGGTCTGGCGCCTCAATTGTTATACCTGATCAAGTGTGTGTACTTCTCCCTATCAGCCTATCAAATACGCAGTGGTTATCCTCGTCGAATACTGGGAAACTTTTTAACCAAAAACTATAACTATATCAATTTAGTTTTGTTCAAAGGGTAAGCTGGATTTTTCCAATAATACAGAAAACTTTGGGTTCAGTATAAGTATGACAATTATTTAGTATTAATCTAGCTTTTCTGTTTGATCATGAATGTTTCGTTAAGTGGTTTTTATTGACAGCTTGAACTTTAACTTCATGACGAATTAAGACTTGTTTAAAGACCTCATAAATACTTAGGTAGTATTTTCATAGTAAAATATTCATGCCACTTGTAAATACCGTCCCACTCTTATATTACAGTCAACGGTGAAGGTATTATAAAATCTTATTAGTGAAAAATCCATGATTTATTATGACAGCTATGCAAATACGCAACTGTTATCAACAACATAAGTAATTCTGTTAGCATTTTCTTGTAATAAATATGGTCGTCTACTCATTCAACTCCAGAGTGAACATCTTCATTTTACCCAAAACTGGTTAACATCGAGATGAGATTTTATATATATATATATATATATATATATATATATACATATATATATATGTCTGTAGGCGCTTTGTGGTTGAATTGAATTGTTTCCATAGCAAATGCTGTTGTGATTGATGTAGCTACTCGACTTTTGACTGTGTTGTACATTCCACTCCATTCAGCCTGTTTAGTTTTGACCACCCGATTGTTTTTTATTCATATTTAGATAAAGAAGGATAGATATAGTTATCCGGTTACTTACTTGAATAGTTGATTTAGTGTATTAGTATTGTAAAATGATTTCTCGTGTATGAAATATCATAAGTATTTACATAAAGTATTCAAATTAGTTCATGGAATACATTTTTCTTCGTATTGTTTTCTTTTTATCACTTTAGATATTTGCTCATTCCGTTTTTGTATGAATTACGAAATGTGATGGATTGGATGTGGACGAGTAGTGCTTTGTCTTTATACCACTGGATGGAATTGGAGGATGTTTACTCCAAAATATTTATTCTAAAGTGTTGGCGTCGTTCTGAACTTGCCTATCCTACTCCAAGGGGACAAAATCGTGATACTAGTAAAAAGGCATTGACTGGTGGTCTACTGTTAGCCTTCTTCTTTATCTGCTTTTGGGGCCCAATGGCTTTAACCTCATTCATTGGTGCTACATTCGATGTGAATCCACCGGTGTTGTGTAGCTTCAGTTTTTCATTTGGAGGTTTTCCGGTATGTTATAATAGTTTACTGTGTTTCTGTAAATGATGATTTATCAAGTGTAATTACTGACAGACATTTCTATGCAACTTTATAATTGTAATTATTGGTCTGCGTGTTGTGTAGCATAATAGTTTTGAACAGAAAACCATGTGCATATTCACGCACTTCGAGATGATCCACACCTCAGTGTGTAACAGCTGATAATAATAAATACTGCGTGGAGTTTCAACATCCACTGTGAATATTTGTGAAATTCTATTACGAAAACAAGAATTGAGAGATAGAGAGTAATGCGAAATGCTTTGAAAATGGTATTATGATTACCTTAATAGAAATCGTGCTCAAGATATCATCCAATTATATGATACTGTGTCTCCCTATCATCGCATCAAATAAAGAAATACGGTTAATTGAAAAGATGAAAATGACTAGTAAATATGCATGTCTGTGTTATAATATGAAATATTTCATAATACCTAAGAGACAAAAATAGTCGAAAATAAATAATGCTTGAAAATTATTTTTCTGATCTGTTTTTCATAATATTTTTTAAACCTTATATATATATTATTTATTGTTTATCCAAATGTAACAACTAAGTATCGCGTTCAGCACAATGTTAGCAGGTTAAATATGATTATTACGACTGAAATCAAAGGTTGTCTTATCGACTTAAATAACTAAACCAAAATAAATTGATAATTTAATTCATAACAATCATAATAACATATTATAACACATCGGTCAACCTACTGAATTTAACTATTTTCATCTCAACGACTGTTTGTATGAGTAATATGCAGTGGATTAATAATATATGTATATATGATATATTGGGTGTAGGCCATCACGTGTATACTTTAAATGTCTCATACATACATACGAATATATACACAAAATGTTTATTCTAATTTGATGTGTATAATAAGGTCACATTTGATCGGCGTTTCACTACTAATGTTTACTCAGTTTAAGTTGTATCAGGTTAGATTGTTAGGGTCGAATTCCTTCTTCTTCAGTACAGGTTTCCTTTTTATTCATCTTTATTTAATATACTCAACACATTCAGAGCCTATCTTACTATATTGTTTTTATAACTTTTCTCCTCTTCACAGCCGACATTTGAATTCACTTCACGTGAAGGGAACATATTTACCGTCAATTCATCTGAACTAAGTAATTTTATTCGTTGTCATGAAAAAGATAAGGTATGTATGCTTTCTTACATATTGTTTTATATTAATCTTTTGATTACTTCATATTTTTAATGCATTGTTGTTTCGTGTCGATTAACATACACTAAAATAGCTTTGTAGTGAAATTGATTGATATATTGGTACTGTGTGTGATACAGAAGTTTAGGGTTCTTTAGTTACTCACGAACACTTTACTTTTGAGTGCTAATAAACACAAAACTTCAGTTCCAATTTTCCTGCAAACCTACTCTTATCACCTACGGTTCATCCTTATATTTCCATGTAATTATATATGTAGCATCAAAAAGTTTCTGTAACACACCAGAAGTGTCATGGAGTGTTAAACAAGCAAATGCCTATATAATTAGGCTATTTAGTATTTATCAGAAAATTAAAAATGCATCACAACACAATGCACGCAAGTCATGATCCAAATCATAATTTAGTATGAGTGGTCTGATGGTAATGTGGCTTAATATGCTATTCTTTGTTATATACGATAGCTTTATTGTCAAGACTAGTTAATTGTCTACTTTAAGAATAATGAGCTTATTTTCACCTTAGCTACTCGTATACGATCAGTGTGTTAATCGATTATAATTACCACTATTTAAAATTGACTTTGTTATGATCTCAGTGTGTGTGTGTGTGTGTTTAGTTTTAAAATTAATGATAGTTTTGTACGTCGAGACATTTGGTTATTTAAGTGGTCTGTATATCATTATATCGTTATTGTTATACAGAACAACTGTTGAGTATTTAGATCTATATTTTAAAAGAGCGGAGAGTATTTATTGTTTTAGCTCGTAGAGTATCGAGTTGTTGAATGCACATTGTATACAAGAAGGCATCGGCGACACAGCGGTTAGGACTCTCGCCGACCATGTTCATGGTCCGGAGTTCGATCCCCTGCTGACGCACACCTGATATCTATGGTCGACCTGCAAAATTTGGACTACCGATATCACATGCTGAAAATTCCATATCTGTACCGAAAATACGGTGTGGAATCAAGCTATGATAAAGAAAACGTACGTATTTCATTGCAGGGTGCGGCCTGGTCATTCATCTTAACAAGATTTGGATGGTTAAGTATTAAAATTAGCAGTCGTATCACACTTTTTTGTTGTTACATAGCTAGTGTATTAGACGTGGTTGTCTTTTATTTGGAATCATCATTAGTGTTTGTTGGATTGCTTTAATAGGCATTTTATCTCTCTTGTGCTGTATGTTTTATATTTGCTTATTGTTGTCACCATTCACTGCAATGTAGTACGAGAGTGCTTGTGTATTTAAGTTATTTAATGGTAAATTATTATGGTTTTTAAAAAATGTCTTTTATTATTATTATTTGAAGCAAACTTTTGGGTTTTTACACAACTTCGAATGGAATGATCTTCGCTATGTGACAATCGATGGGTTTTCAGGCAATATATGGGCTATTACTCCACCTTCCTATCAGGCATTAATGAAAAAATTAAGCTCTCCTGATTCAGATCTGTTGTTGCATTTTCATATGAAATGTCGCAGGTATATAAATTTATAGTTTTCATTATTTATTTTGTCATTTCTTGTGTTCTTATTATATGATTATTTGTCAAGTGTAATTTGCCTTTATATATATGTATATGTATAATTGCTCATCTACAACCTTAAAGTGCCCTGATTTTGTTTGTATATGTTCCACTTTATTTTCAGATCAACTAAAGAAATTCAATCTAGTCATACATCAGTAGAGGATATATTCAGCAGGAAACTAACTCCAGAAGAAAAATTACAATTACTTAAGGTGGTGAACTCAACAGATACCATATTTCCAGCCTCTGATGTCTATAACAACTTACCAAAAACACTTCTAACAAACAATCCTAATATCACAACGAATAGCTTCCTTTCAAAGTTGCCTGAATCTAAGACCGATTCAGTGACATTGAATGCTGTCTTACCAAGATATGTACTACTGAAAAAAGATAGACTTCGTGGTGCTTATGCTTTTCTTGGCAGTCAAAGTACTTATGTAAATGTTAGTTTTTACATACACCAAGATCAAATAAGACGTCAAGCTTGGTGGGAATTAAGAGAAAAAATTAGTAGTCCATCATCTGATCCATGTTTTGATGTGATTCGACATCCAACGTTGAACAGTAATGCTATTGACGCTCAGGTATTATCCCTAATTACATTCAATGAACGTGTATCTGACAGTCTTTTTGGTAAAGTGTTCAACAACTATGGGTAATTCAATGATTTTTTATGATTATAAGGGATTGGTATTATTATTACTATTATATTTTTCATTACTTATTTATGCATAATTCTCTTGAATCCAGCCATACAAAAACTTTATAGTTCAGATCGATGTTTTATGGTATTTAACTGTATGATATAATTGTGAAACCATTCTAAACAAAACTAACCTTTTACAGACTTTATTACATGATAGTTTGATTCTTGTTCAGTCGAAACGTTTAATAGTTGTTTTATTTATTAGGATGGGTAAATCCAGTACACAGTTCAGATTTACATGATATATGTATATATCACTTGTGACATATTTGTTGTGACGTAGCACTCAAGACAAAATAACACTGTCGATTCATTTGACTCAAACAACTTTACGGCTCTTAAAGACGATTAAAAACAGAAGTGCTCTTGTAGATTTCGCCTGAAGTACGCAGTAATTCCCGGTTTTTTTATATTACTCAGTACTCTTCGTTTCAATTTTGTTATCATCTTTTTTATACCATATGGTAATGCATTCTATCTGTTGGTTAGTATTCTCAGTGCTTCCATGACGCTGTTAATAATTTATCGCCCAGTGTGTCTAGTTTTATGATTTCGCTACACAATTTACGTAACGTAGGTGAAAATTTGAAGTAGAATTTTAATATCTTTAATCCTTGATTAGATTTTATAGATTGTATAGCGATGGGTCATTGCCATGAGCTCTGATTTTTCATGTACTGGGTTGTGATTTGATCCAATTCAGTTTTCATCCTCACGGTAGACAATAGAGTATTACGGAAGCTTTTATGCTGTGAAAGTGTCCTTTAAACTGGCGATAAACGCATGTTTTATCAGTATTTTTGCGGTGTTTTCGTCTTTTCAATCCATGCGTCCCGAGTGAAATATAGGGAGCTTCAAGCTTTTAAATTTTTGTAACGGTGGTGTGGATTTGCCTAGCATCATGCTCAACCTTGCCTCTTTCCCGGACTCACTACCGACGACTAAGCAAGTGGCAGGAGTGCCTCGGTGAGGAATCGGACTTTTGACCTCCTGTGTAGAGCTGGCTAGCATTCTACCATTGAACCACCGACGCATGTACACTAGATCTATGGGATTATGAAATTCCTGGGATGTATTAATTTTATTTTAGCTGACAGTCTCATTGTTTTGTTATCGGTAAACAGTTTATGAAATAACTTTATTTATTATACACATATATTCATCCTGTTTCATTGTAATAACTTTGTGTTGTATTCTCTTCTCTTTCTATCTCAGCATCATTGGTATGTATGCGGCATACATCTTTTTGGCTAGTCGTTTATTACGTACCATGTACAGTAACATTTCCTATGTAATCCGTTTAGAAGAACTACCTCATGTGGATCGTATTTTGAATCTTTGCCATGAAATTTATCTCGTACGTGAAAATAATTTACTACTATTAGAAGAACAATTAGTAGCAAAATTATTCTTCCTCTATAGATCATCAGAAACTATGATCAAGTGGACTAGACATCCGAGACACATAATTGAGCGATTTACAAGTAAACCAAATACAACAAATGATTCAACAGACAATCATCCTGCAGTTAATTCATCATCTGCTGCTGGACTCGCCTCTACTTCAGGTAATACAAGAAGTAGAAATAGAAATAATCGAAGCGTCATGAAACCACCTATGCATTCAAGACGTGTTTGTACTCCAACCGAAGGTATGGCTTCTCAGCAGTATCCAGGTAGTCGTGCGAAAGGTACAAACCAAACCACTAATACTACTTCTACTAGAGTACAATGGCCACGTGCAGATAGTTTAATTATTGAAGAGGGGCCAAATATGCTGAAATCTGATTAGATAATCAAATATTCCATTGTTGCTCCTTTATGATTATTAAAATGATGATTATCTTTTTGAAATTGGGTTTTTAATATTTGAAAAGAGATTCCTATAATATGTAAAGACTTGAAAATCTAGATTCTTTTGCATTCTATTCATTTTAATTCCACACAGTCTACTACAATCTTTAATTTTGCATTTGTCTTTGATAAAATGAATTTCCCAGTTTTCGTTCCCCTGATTTTTGTTGATTATTCAACAGATGATCAGTTTCTGTGTGTCTGTGTGCGTGCGTGTGTGTGTGTGTTCGTGTGCTTGTACCCACGAGTGTATGCATACAGACGATTATCACAATCGAAGTGCATAAATTTTCTCTGCCTTCATTTGTCCTCATCTCTCTCTCACCTTATTATTATTATTACTACTACTACTACTATCTGTTGTGTAAGTTATTCACCTTTATTGTACAAAATGTCAACAATTTCAATACCTATATTTAATAGTAATCATTAAAAATATTAATAATAAAATCAGAACACTAATAACTTTTAAACAAAACATGTTCGTGAAATGAAAGGGCATAATTGATATTTTGGAACAATCTTCTTGTTAATATTGGTAATATTCATTCCACTTCTTCTCATCCATTCTCTCCCTTTTTTAGACCTTTTCTTATATCTTTAATATTTATTTATTTATTTTTTTGGCTAGTGTTCAAGCCAGTGTTAAGCGTGTACCTATTTATGTATATTGATGTTCTAAAGAATAACTTGTTTGTATATTTACTGGACTATTATTGATATTGTCGTTACTGTATTTAACATTATGTCCACAGAACAGAGAGGTGCATATTGCAGAATATTATGTTGATTTAGAGTGAAAGAAATTTCTTTACATCTTAAAGTTTTCATGTATATACTATAATGCACAGTACGGTATGCGTATATGTAATAAATGATAATAATAATAATAATTAATATGTAATAAATTCTATTAGTATTATTAATAATATTATTAGTTCTCTCTACCGTCTTTCGATTTATTTTCTTATATGCACAAAAATGCATACAGTTGGAGATATTTGCTTGATTTGCCTCGCCTTATGCAGTGAAGTCGAGAAAACTTCTTTCGCCTGGAATAATATTATATGAATAAGTGCTTCAAGTTATAAAGCATTAGTTCTTTAACTTAGCAGGGAAAGTTTTGAAAAATAATATTACAAAAAATAGTGTTGCAAGGCGTAAAGGTGTATTATCTGTGAATATGAGGAAAATAGTTTAAATTGTAATTCTATGTGAATATGGAAATATCGCCCTGATGTAAAAACGCTAACAGGTGATTATCCCAACAAGTCTTTGAGCTTTTTTGTGTGAAACCTAATCCACAAAACAGAGCAGCTACATTGAAGATTGCATTTCTTATGATTACCTATTGTCAAAGTTGATTCACATGCCAATGATTCTTTCTGAAGGATGTCTGCTATGTGAAGACAATTAACTGGTCGTCTCCCCTGATACTCTAGGCATTTTTGGCTACATTTAAAGTGAGAAGACCAAACTGCATCCTTTCTGAGAAAATGTTATCGAAAGTATGGAACGTTAGCTGTCAAATTTTAGTTTCATATTGTTACTTCTAGTGTGTGTCATGTGGAAGTTAATTTTTTCTGCACCGATTTTATTTTGACTTATTACTCTTTCATTGACAATATATTCAATGTTGCAATACATTTGTAACTAAATGCACTGATCTTTTCGGTTATCTTTAGATGAATGTCTTTGTTGTTAGATTATATTTACACAATTTAGGATTTTCAGAGCAGTCTTTGAAACACTAACTTATTATAGATAAGGAAAAATTATCAGTATTACTCTAGTTTTACTTTACCAACTGCAAATTAATTTTAAGTATTACCACGAGAACTCCAGTTATTTGGTGTACACTTACTTTCAACGCTTGGATTTAACAGTTACGCGTACTTGTTCAAGAAGCTCAAACAGTTGGTTAAATAATATTCGTTTAAGTTGTAACTCCCAAGGGAATAAAATCATCGGAGTTGATAGAATGTTTATACACTAGTACTTAGTGTGTAAGCCAAAGAATAATTTCTCTAATAATTTCAATGAAAACGATTCAATATGGACGCTTGACAGCATTGTGGTAAACTGTATTTGAATCCAAGCATATGAATGGCTGACTATATAAATGTATATGATTTTGTTAGTGCTATTATCGGTGGCATAGCGGTTAGGACGCTCGCCGCCCATGCACATGGTCCGGGGTTCGATCCCCGGCCGACGCACTCCTTTACCTCGCTAAGCCAGAAATAATGCTGGTGAAGAGGAAAGGTTGGGCATGAGGCTAGCAACCCCATCCTGTAAAATAAACACTGCTACAGAAACTTCAAAACACAAGCTTGAAGCCCTATGTTCCACTGGGGAACGTGAAGGAACAAAAAAAATCATTTTTCACTACTTTATTGAATTCGATGTTTAATGAAATTAACTGTAGTATGCTGAATGACATTTATTAGCAATATTGAATTCTGATGAAAACAGTAGATATTTGCTTAGGGTATATAGTTTGCAAAGCTAAATAATTACCTGTAGGAATTCTGTCTAGACATACAATAAGGAGAAATAAAGTTTTGTTCAACGAAGGAATATTTCTTTTCAATGATTCCTTTTTCAAAGTGTACAGTCATATTTATTGTTACTGTAAATGGCGATAAGTAGCACCAGACATACAATGACAATGAGTGATTCTATATTTGGCATTTATGCACAGTTATACCTCACTGTCTTCACTTGTTTGCCCTTTTTACATAATGGTCACGATTGCAGCCATTGAATGCGTTTCAGTGTTATTTAATTTTTCTTTTATTGAACATTAGGTAGTAATTAGTGTCATGCTGAAACGGTAGGAGACGAAAGACTTGGTAAGGGAAATCGGTATCTCTATATAGACAAATTATGCACACCTTATCTTCAACGCACAATTTGTACAGATCATCGTGTTGTGGCCTTCATATTGTGTTTCTTTGTATTCCTTTCGCATCTCCCATATATCTCCAGCACACTGTATCATTTGCCTTCTCTGACAGCAAATGTATCCCGTTGCCATTTGATGTTATTATGCCAATGGACCTCTCTTTATATACTACTGATAAGATTTATCAGTAGCATTCGCCATAATGTATCTAGTCCTTCGTTTGCTGCAGTTGATAGTGCACTGTGATGGCTAGCCACCTAGAATGGTGACCACATTGCAAACTTGACGGTTAGGATTCATTTCGCACTAACATCAAGGACTAGACGCATAGCATTGGTTGCTACCTGGTGTCCAGTGGAAGCATCCATTAAAACATTATTCCTTAAATAGCAGGTTAATGTGACTTTCTACAAGGATTAAGTGTATCTAGTAGACATGTAGCTTTTTTATACTTCTTGCACATTACTATGGTTTCGTCAACATACCTCTTATAAAAAGTGACCCTAGTGTTCAAAACACTAACCACATATTCAACATATAACAAATATACACAATTCAATAATGGCATTAATTGGGTTGCTCATAACAACATATATCGACTTGTCTAAAGGATTCATTTCCAAAAGTGAAACGAACATTACCAGTGCTTAATAATAATAACAATAACAACTTTCTAATGTGCTGGACGAGTACTCACAAAGATTAAAAGAAGAAATGTAGTCACATAGAATACTAATATTCGTGATTAAAAGCAAGTTAGTGCACAAAACGTTTGTATCATAGGAGTACGGCGGTTTAATTCAGCTGTGTGATGTTAAGAAAATCCACACAAAAAGCATATCATTTAGAATAAATTTAAAATATCACTTTTGAAATTCTGTAAGTTTTCACTGACCTAAAAGTTTTTTATGTGTCTCACTGGCACAGCAGGAGAATGCTCGCCTACCATGCATGTGGTTCGGGTTTCGATCCTTGGTCGACGCACTCCTTTACCTCTCTAAGCCAGCGGTAAAACTGGTAAAGAGGGAAGGTTCGACATGAGGCTGGCTAGCATGCCCATCCCGTAAAAATAAACACCAGTGCTATCGAAACCTAATAGCTCTAGCTTGAAGCCCTATGTTCCAATGGAAACGTACAGGAATAAACTAAATAATAAAAGCTTTTTTAATGCGCTCGATTATATATTATTGTATACAGACATCAGTACATTATTGTAATCCTTTTAAAGTTAAATTTTAAAACAGTTCATTTTATGATAATATAAACAACATAACTTCGAATGAGTGCACGCTTGATCTCTCTCTCTCCCTCTCTCTCTCTCTCTCTCTCTCTATATATATATATATATATATATATATATATATATACAGAGAAGTCGATTAACAAAGTTTATTTAGTGAGGAAAATTTTCTCTTCTCACTGTTAAGTAAAACTATTCTATAATTATCATAAAGATAATGAAATCTGTTAATGATAACAATACATTATCGTAAAGTGTTCGACCACAGTCTACTAACTTATTTCTACAAATGAAATTATAGCCTAGAATAAGAGATAAAAATAATGCGATAGTAGTCGAGAGATGTAAGTTGATATGTATAGAATGAGAAAAGGTGGATTAAAATTATAATACTGACAAACCAAGTTGATGGAAAGATAATTATAGTGTTAAAACTAACAGACTGCATGTAACACTTTTTAAAAAAAACGACTGTAGAAATGCACCCGTTTTCAGCTAGTTCCTTATCACAGGCTCTGCACTAACACAGTTTAAAAATTATACCAGTCTTGTGATGAATTATTAATTCCAAGGTATAGGAAGGAAGTGAAGGGTGGACAAATTTATCAAATATATATATATATATATATATATATATAAGCGTAGAAACTCCATTATGGATAAGATTTTATTTTGATAAATCACACAGTGTTGTACAGGTATATTAACTGATGACGTTTCGAGCACAAACTATTGCTCATAATCATATCAATAGTTTGTGCCCAAAACGTTATCAGTTAGTATAACTGTACAACACTGTGTTATTTATCAAAATAAAGTCTTATCCATAATGGAGTTATACTCTACCACAGGACATTTTCACTGCAACTGTCAGAGCAAAGCAGGAAACACTACGTGACATCACGGAAGAATCATGAGTAGAAGACCATTGGAACTCTCTGAAGGTGATTTTCAACGAAACGTGTTCAACGGTTTTAGGAAGAAAGAAGAAACAAGACAAGGAATGGCTCTCAACGGACACTTGGAAGCTAATAGAGGAGAGGAGAATGGTGAAAGGGAAAATGATTCAATGCAAAGACGGACAAGAGAAAGAGACGCTGAGCTCAAATTACACAGCACTGGACAAAGAAGTGAAGAAGAGTGCCAGGAAGGACAAAAGACAATTCTACGACAATCTGGCCACTGAAGCTGAGAAGGCAGCAGGCAAAAGGGACCTGAGGACACTATATCAGATAACCAATTCTCTATCCGGGAAGAGATCAACACAATTGAAACCTATAAAAGACAGCCAAGGGAACCCAATTACCAAAGAAGAAAGACAGATTAAACAATGGGCGGACCACTTCAAAGGACTCTTGAACCGACCACCACCTACAACCCGTCCAGAAATACCAACAACAGCACGTACACAACTGCAAGTTGACACCAATCCTCCAACGAAAGCTGAAATCTTGAATGCAATCAAGCTTCTGAAAGCTGGAAAAGCAGATGGACTACCCCCTGAAGCACTGAAAGCGGACCCAGAAACGACAGCAGATATGCTGACTCCATTATTGCAAAACGTCTGGAAGGAGGGAAAGGTGCCTACTGACTGGAGGAAAGGTTACCTCGTGAAACTACCAAAGAAGGGCGACCTGGGACTCTGCAAGAACTGGCGAGGAATCATGCTCCTGTCGACTCCAAGTAAAATCCTGAGTCGCATCATCCTGGAGAGAATAAAGGACGCACTGGATACAGAACTCCGACCAGAACAAGCTGGATTCAGGAAAGGCAAATCATGTTCTGACCAAATTGCAACTCTACGCATCATCATCATCACGGAACAAAGCATGGAATGGCAATCAAACCTCTACCTCAATCCTTCATAGACTTTGAGAAGGCCTTCGACATGCGCGAAGTAATTTGGAAACTACTCGAGTACTACGGTGTACCCCAAATATTCATCAACCTTATTCAACAGCTGTACGACAACGGCACATGTCAAGTGATCCACAACGGAAAACTCAGCGAAGCGTTTGGAGTAAACACAGGAGTCAGACAAGGGTGCTTATTATTACCAATGATATTCCTAATTGTGATGGACTGGATTATGCGCCAGACAGTGGGAAACGAGAAGACAGGGATATCCTGGACCGACGTGAAGAACCTAGAAGACCTGGATTTCGCGCGTGGATGATTTATGTTTGATGTCACACAAAATCGAAGACTTACAAGCGAAAACCGACAAACTGGTCGAAGAAGCAGCAAAGACAGGACTCCAGGTGAACATAGACAAGACAGAGGTTATGAAAATAACCAACCAACCAACAATAACAACAGCAGCAGCAACATCCAGCGCCAATCACCATCAACGGGAGGGATTTGAAAGAGGTTACTTCTTTCACTTATCTAGAGAGCATTGTCTCAACCACAGGAGGAACGGACGAGGATGTCAAATCGAGAATCGGGAAGGCGAGAAACACATTCATCAACCTGAAACCAATCTGGAAATCTTCGTCACTCAGCATCAACAACAAAATTCGGATTTTCAATACAAACGTCAAGTCAGTTAGTTCTTCTATACGGAGTAGAAACGTGGCGGGTCACAAAGAATATTTCCAACAGGTTGCAGACCTTTATCAACAACTGTCTTCGTTCTATACTGAAGATCAGATGGCCGGAAAGAATCACCAACAAGAAACTATGGGAACAAACAAAACAAGAACCAATCGCCAACCAACAAATATGCAGGAGAAAGTGGAGATGGATTGGACACTCACTGAGGAGGCCGCTGGGTGACATCGCGCGTCAGGCCATAGCTCGAGTGGAACCCGAAAGGGAAGCGACGAGTGGGACGTCGAAGGGTGACATGGAGGAGATCGTGTGAAGAGGAGTTGAAACAGTATGGACTAACATGGATGCAGGTGAAAAGTACAGCAGAAGACAGAAGCAAGTGGAGACGTGTAGTTGAAGCCCTATGTTCCACTAGGAACCCAAGGGAACAATAATAATAATACTGTGCCCAAGTTTTATACTTATATTAGTGTAGAAACGTTGACGAGGAACTAACCCAAAAGTAATATATTTCGCTCCTTTTGTTGTTTCTTATCTAAATGTGCAATACTTTTGAACAACAAGGTCAGTCATACCCTCTTCAATCATTGGTACTTTCGTGAGACAAACTCACTACAGTTAACCCAGTGTGTTTAGTAATCGAGTAATTGATTATTTCCTACTGTTTTCTGGAAAACAGAGCAATATATTTTCTGAAATATATTTGCAGGTAACACGTTTCAAACAGCCTGTGTAACAAACCTTACAGAATCAGATAGATTTATACAGACGTATGAAGTAACCCAAATTTAGTCGTGCACTTATCATCGAAATAGTTTCTGATTTAAAAAGAAAGATCCTAAGGGCAAAAGGAAGTCTTCTTTATTGCTTCATAAAAAAAGTCAAATCTACATCTTATCAATTTTTTTTGTTTTCCTGCTACTCTTCCCCCTGCAGATTAATCATGTTGTTTGATAAAGGCTTTGAATACACTAAGCCTTTATATTAAGCCATGTGATGTAGATGAAAAAGTGATTGAGTCATTTTTCCACTATTATATATTTCTTGCAAACCACTGTGGAATGTTGGAATTATATAATTTTTCTGTTTCCCTTTCTAATCAACTTGTAAAACACTGAATACCATTGATCTTAGTTCTGAACTCGCAACTATTTATGTACTTTTCACTATAGTTACCCAATTATTATCCACTATTCTCACATGTGTTCTAGAGTTAAATATGTTTAACTCTAGTGCTGAATATAATGTGTATGTATTGTGAAAAAACTGCTCGGATCATTTTGCCAAGAACTAAATAATGCAGTTGGCAAGTTGAATGTATATATGACCATAATCAGATGCGAAGAACAATAGGCATACGTCAGTCAGTGATCGTGTGTAGTTAATAAAAACAGAACTCTGTGTAGTAACATGATATAATAATGTATCAGTTTATTAAAATATTGAATATTTCACTTCATTGAAACATAACTGAGTGTCAACATCACTAAATGAAAAAAATATATAGTGTGAGAATAGAATTCATTCTTTAAAAGACTGCAGACTGGTCTTAACTCGTAATTCATTTTTTCCATGAGTTTGGTACAGTATCAACGTGTGGTTTCTGCATCACAAAAAACTTTCGACAATCCTGTCATTTTCTGATACTGTTTGAATAATGATATTTTTAGGCTGTTTGTATGTACTTTCCATTAGTCAGTACTGTCTTTGGTTAAAGTAGCGAAAAACAGCCAGCAAACACCAAAAATTGGCTCCAGTTTCTCGTAGAAGTGGCTATAGACGCATAAAACCCAATTATTCTCTATTTCTGCAGCTGTTGCAGATACTGATTGCATATACGCGATATGTTACTGAAGGAGAGTTTCGATTTCGAGAAGAAAATTTCTAAAAAAAATCATTTTGTACTACTTACAAACTCCTTCACATAAAGTGGTTGCATCTGAATGCATAACCATCAGTAGCCCGACAATACTTTTTCAGAGTCATTATCCCTGCACATATGCATGGTTTAGTCCTCCCTATCGACCTATTTTCCACAGAGAAGTCAAAAACAAAATCTAGAAGACACTTGCAACGAGGATTATGATTAGCATCCATTTGTAATGCTGAGCAATCTGTTTGGCCGAATCAAGGTCATTTGACTTTGGTGTCTATTGTTTACTCTTGCCGGGCTTTTCTTAGTATGTTGTTTTTAATATATTAGTGAATGATATTTGTTAGTCCACTATCATTAATTTATATTAGTGTGTTTTATGTTATTATTAAAAAACAAATTTAGTACATTATGGGCACTGAGGGATGGGCCACACAAAATCTCTTAGTTTGTGTGTAGCCTGGGATACTGATCGGATGCCCAGACCCAAACAGGTAATTTTCTTAAGGGGCCACTCCTCGAGCCTTCGACTTGAAGTTTGATCCACAAGGCAGTGGAACAAGGTTAGTGGCTGCGTTCCTATGGTTACTGGTGATCAAAACAAATTCATATGCCATTCGATCTGTTTGGATCTTGGTGCCCATATACACCATAGGTTTTGATTCGGGTTTCTCCAACTCCTCTAGGCATACCTACATGCCCGCCAGTCTGCTGTAGATGCCAGACGTTCACATTCTCCCTTTCACTTTTGTAAGGAACTCCTCTACCACGTGAAAGCAGTGAACGGGACTTACCTGGCACAGGCTAGGAACGAGTGGCCAGATGACAGGATTTTGGGAAGAAGACAGAATTTCAGTCACCTATGGCAGCATCAAAGCGTTTAGTGGGGAGGGGGGAGAGGCATTTTAGGGTGTATTACATCATGATAATCCAATAGTAACTGGATAAACTGACATTACTGCTAATAAAGATGTGGGAATTCTTCTTCTGCTATGAATTATTCAGATTCCTCCTTTAAATTTACTTAGCCTTACAACTGTTATTGCCATTGTTATTACTATTCTTAAAGGTTGTCGTTTCCATGTGATCATTGTCTTATCATTGAGTATGTTATTTATTTTCCAAAATCTACATTTACTAAATAATGCCATCTCCTTTAATTTATTATTTATGCCTGAAGAATAAGTTGGATATCGTGGGAAAATATTTAAACTTCAATATAAGGGAACTTTTTCCAAGTTAATTAACTATTTAGGTGTTTCCTAATCTATTTATCGAAGTGATTGAAGTAGTGTATACTTAACATTACTGGTGAGAAATTCTTCTTCACACACTTCATTTTCTTTCATCGGAGGATTAGTGCATTTGTTAATAAGTTCGGTATGGACAATAGAGACTGTTCAGAGCTGAAATTTGGTGTACTCCATAAATTATAGCTACGCGCTATTTAATTTTCATCATCTGTAGTCGAACAGTTAAGTTTTTGTAATTATAATAATTTCACCATTCTTTTTAACTACTTTAAAGTAGTATGAATTAATATGTAAACTTTTAGATTTGTTGGTTCTATTTTTGTTTTAGTAAAAACGAATGCAGACTCTTAGATAACCAATCAGTGAGGTCATCTTTTATCAGTTCATACGGAAACCATTTCATCAACTAGAGTTAATCTGTAAGGCCTAGTTTCACTGTTTCATATAATATAACAGATGACCAGAAGGTATTAATTACTGGTATCACTAAATCACTGGAACTAAGTCACATGTCTCTAAGATCTTCGTTCTCAGATAGAACTTGTTCTGTTAGTAGCTAGCTCCTAGATCATTAAGCCACTGGGACCCGATCCAATGGCCCATGAATTCTAACTTCTACCAATTCACGGCATAGCGTGAACACTAGCCAACGTATTCGGTGAGTATCTGTCCTCACACCCGACATGCTGCAGTCTACTGGTCACTACGTCCCTTCTAGAACCACAGGTAACCAATACTTTCCCATACAAACCAATACTTGAAAATCATTGAGATGGTTACTAGCAACAGGGGGTTCTAGAAGGAACGCAGTGACCATTAGGGTGAAGCAGATGAGGCGCGAGGAGAAATAATCGCCGAATACATTGGCTAACGGTGACGCTTTGTCCTCAATTGGCAGATGTTGGAATTCATGGGCAATTGGATCTCAACCCAGTGGCCTAATGATCTACGAGCTAGCTCGCCTTGCAACCAGAATGTCCTGGATTCGAGCCCTGTCGATGAGTGCGTACTGTGAAGAGTCCCAAACTCTAGGACGAAACAGCGGTCCAGTACTACCAGGTTGTCCAGTTTTCTATAGATGATGTCAGCCCATGATGAAATCTTGCAACCAATCAATCAAATCCCTACAAACCAATACTTGACTATCCAAACTTATTAAAGAGAAAAATTATCTTAAAATTTTCGGAAAGATAATACACACAGTTATTCAGTGTCACTGAGTCAGATAACTAACCATCCTAGGTTGAGGTTGAAGGCCACTGGAAGGCGGAAAGTCAAACATACTTCCATACACAAATACATTGAGTTGACCCTTTTCATGGCATCTACGTAAGCTACACTCAGCAATCGAAGGAGTACAAACTCGAGGAAGTCACGTGTCACCATGTATAGAATATCAGAGACGGACGATTTTCAATCTTGTGCTCCATAACCACCGGATGTGTCAATATGGAACTCCTGATTGACTTTACTATCCCTTCTCGTGAACCTGTTGGACAATGCTCATGAATGTGATGGTAGGTTTGCAGAGTCGTTCTACCTATGTGAGTGTCTTTACAATAGATAGTAGTTAAATTTACAAGTGCACATTGAAGTGACCAGACTCTGCAGTTTATCCTTCACCTGCGTTGGAAGTATACAACGAGTGGTGGATTTGGAACATAATGTTTCGGTAAAGTGATTTAACTCTGACCCTGAGTGGAGGCTCACCATTGTACCTCAGTGGGTTGAAACTCGCGACGGACCCTAATCGGGTGCGCTCGGGCGTGTAGTTTTTGTCAGTGGGGAGGCCTCACGGTCCTCCCTTTATGTTCGTCGGTGGCACAGTGGTTAGGACTTTCGCCGACCATGTACATGGTCCGGGGTTCGGTCCTCTGCCGACGCACACCCGATAGGTATGGTCGGCCTACAAAATTTGGGCTACCGATATCCATGCTGAAAATTCCATACTTGTACTGAAAATACAGTGTGGCATCAAGCTGTAATAAAAAAATATATCTTTTGAATTTTCAACGCCACTAATTCATTGACTGAATCTGCTTTATTATCAATATGATACTGTGCTATAGTTGCATATTTTAATCTTTGATTCAACCTTTGTTATTGTTCCACTTACATTTTATTTGATTATGTCTTGGTTCTATTGGTCCACAATGTTTGATGTGACGATGACTTGCTAATATTTTGTGATGCAATTGTAAAGCCTGATGAGAATTTACCGGAAATACATGTTTGCTTAAATTCTATTCTCTAATCATCATGGAGGGAATATTTAAGTTAAAAATTCACTATTTTACAATTTCCTACTCACTTTTCTTAGGAAATTTTTATCCAGATTATGTTCTTCTAGCGTTTTCAGTGGATTTTACTTAAGCTAACATCTATTGGAGAAATAAATTTTTGCTAGACAGTTGTTTAACTCTTGTTTGCGGATCTTTAGCGTTTGTTACATTTCAGATGATGAGAAGATTGCTATTTAACAACTGTGTGTGTGGAGCCAAATATAACCTTATCTGTCTTCTCATTACACTGTGAAATCGTTGTACAGTATAACAAATGAGTGGATGTTTTATTTCAAATGCAAACACTGTCAGTGTAAATGTAAATCTAGGTGGACAGACAGAATCAATATAACATACAGTTCATCTTTAATATTCATTAAATGATGTTTAATTATATGACGTAAGTGTACAGTTGACATTTGCAGTTAGTTCAGATACCTATTGAAGTTAGCATTTCTAAATATTTAACGCTGAATGACTGTGTTGTATTAACCTGCCTTACTTTTCAAATAAAAAAAGCAGTATCATTCTATAATTTACTAAAAATAAGGGTGCTTAGTATAAACCATTTATTTCCATCCTGTGGTTCATTAACGATATGGACTGATGATGTCAGTTAAGTCGAATTCCAGAGCACTTATTGATTGATGACATTGGATCACAGGAGCATTAAAAAGAAAACCAAAGGTTATTGTTATTGCGACCTAATAACTTATGTTGAAAGCTGACAATCATCAGCTCTATTTCGAATACAGCCATTTGTTCACATTGCTGAAGATCTCAATTTAAAGCTGCTTTGTTCTGCTTGATCTTCAGGAATTCTGTATCTGGTGCTATCAGTTTGCAATGAGAAAATGAAGCAGAATAAATCTATCACTGTGACTATGCATCTTGTAATCATAAAATATCAGAAACACAGATATGTTATGTGACTTTCTTAAATTTTTTTGTGTACAATCAGATTTTTCATAAGCTCTTCTTTAACAAGTATCTATAAATATATCATGCTTACGGCTAGTTTCTTTCACAAATCTTAGCAAACAAACAATAAATTTTATCCAGTATAATGAACTTTTAGTACTTTGTCACCTCCGTTTGGAAAATATACAACTTATGTACTGAAAGTAGTTTGTAAAAACATTATTCTTTGGTGGAAATAGAAAAAACTAAATTCATATAATTTGAAATTTCAAATGCTGAAAGAAGTATGGGAAATGCTTTCAAAGACTGTAGAGTATTTGAAAAGTAGACTATACATATATATATATATATGTTTACTTATGGTGCAGGAATGTGCGTCAGTGGTTCGGTGTTAGAGCGCTCGCCAACCATGCACGTGGTCAGAGATTCGACCCTCGGCCGACGTACGCCTAAACCTCACTAAGCCGACAGTAAATTCGGTATAGAGGAAAAGTTGAGATTGAAGCTAGGAACTCCTCCCCGTAAAAATAAACACCACTGCTACCGAAACTTCAAAGCTCTAGCTTGAAGCCCTATGTTCCAGTGTGAACGCGAAGGAATAAAATATGCTGTATCAAAAGAAATCAATTGTTTCAAGGTTAATTTCTGCAACCAGTAAGTTAATGCAAAATAGGAAAAACTTGACGGCTATTTTGATTTGTTTAGGAGTGTCCACTAGTCCCCATTGGTAGTATAATTGAAGACCTCCATATTGCGTGGTGAGAAAGTCATCATTCAGACACTGTTAAAATAGAATGGTCCATGAATTATAACTTTTGTTTATTCATAATGTAGCACCACCTATATGCATTCATTGAAGATTATAAGTCTTCAAACAAAAGTTAGCTGAGCCTACCGCTCAAAAATTACTATTGATAATGATAATTAAAACCCTAGATAGCTGATTACGTAGTCAGTCACTAATGTCCACTGGTTTAGTTTCCAAGTGTTGCTTTTGTGGAGATTTCATGAGTAACCAAATCTACGTAGAAATCAATCGAATCTACACAAATCCAACACTTTAAAATGAATCACTGGTCAATAATTTAGGTTCAGATACTGCTGTTGAAGTATTCAAATACATTTTGATTACGTAATCATTTTCCCTTGAGGTTAACGAAGGTGGTAAAAAATTAGATAGCTATTCCAACTGCAGATGGAATCCGGAAACTATAAAAATCTTTTTCAAAATGCACAGGCTTTGTATCATTCTCTCAATATTATGCAACACTGCATATTCAAATGAATCACAGTTGTTCTCTTCACTGAGTATTGTAAATGCATTCAAGATCTTAACAGATCCTGTATTCAGTCAACACTGAGTGACTGAAATTTATGGGTAAATAACTTAATCGATAAGTCACTTATTTCAGATGTGTTAATGCGGCTGAGTCTCATATATCCAATTTAATTGATTTTGAAAGTATGTGTTGAAATATACCAGTAAGGTATTTAACTGTTTCTCAACCTTCGTAGTGAACACTAATCTTCTAAAAGCGAAATATTCTGCAGGCACAACCCAGTTTTCCTTCAGTGTATGCCGAGATCCAAGAAGTGGAAGCACCCGTACCTCATTTTCTATTGTAAACTGAATTCTGTCTATGCCTGAATAAATGTTTAAGCAGATTTATCTCATGATTCATGTCATGATATGAAACAACTACACAGTGAAGTTTGACCGATAGATTTATCACCATTCCTTACAAGTTTGCAATGAATGTATTCATAACAATGGGTTGTACTTCATTCAGAAATTTGTAGGACTAACATTAACCATATTTAGTCACTATAAAAATATGGCAAATGCATAGTATGGTATTCAGGTATTGGTAAAACAAAGAGTTTGATAACATTCTTCATTGACCAGTAAAAAGGAATGAATATTTAATTCATGTTGTGGATAAACCAGTAGCCATAGGAGTTGGTGAAAGGCTCTACCAAGTGAAAAATAAACGGAAAACAGAAAGTGAAGGTGACGAAGAAAGTTGTTGTAAGGTATTGTATTATTCTCATGTAAGGAAAAAAGGGAATTCAATGAAATTTGAAAAGAGTTAGTGTTTACGCAATATTAAAACCAATGAATTAAATTAGAAATAAATTAAGTCAACCAAAAGATCCGTCAAATTACGTGAAGGGAAATAATGTACTGCCGTTTGCATGGTTTGTAATGTAAGTTAAACCTCCGGATAATTAAAATTTTAACGTTCCATGTGGAGATCAAATGCTGTGGTGGAAAGCGAAGAATAATTCCCATGGGAATAAAGGGTGACTGTTTATAGTTGTAATTAAAAGTGGGAATTCAAGATTGCATGATAGATTCAAGAGTTAAATAACCTTCTGCATACATTTACCCAATTTCCAAATGCATGTGGAAGCGTCTTCGTCAGTACCCTTTTACAAAAATATGATTTCTTCATATAATATTGAATATCTTATCTTCATATAATCTTAACATCTTTATGTAATTTCAATCTTCCGACTGTATCTAACAAAATATTCCTTCAGGATGAGAATAATTAATGCGAACAAATGTTTCAAATAAATTCTCCAACATCCCCTACAATTATAAATCCGATAATTTTAGCATACTGTAGCTACTAAAGACAAAGTAGAACTGCATCAGAAAATATGCGAGTACAAGATAGAATAATAATCAGTGAGTTTTGATTATCATTTCAATGGTTAACGAGAACATGAGATAAAATAAAAAAACTCAGTGACGCATTTATGTATTAGTAATCAACGAAAGCATGGGTTTCAGGCGGTGTGAGAGACAATATGAATACTACAAAAACATACAGACAACTGAAAAAAATAGAAACTTCAGCATACAACAGTTTTGAATGCTATCAGTAAGGTTCATTTAATTATTCGTTTTGCTTGTGAGTAAAAAGAAAGTAACAGTATATCCTTCATAGAATTCCTCCTTACGGTTGGATTTAGGAGGAGAATTAGGAAGGACATTTGGACTGCTCAATGCATCTATTTTCATAGTTTCATACGGCATCAGTTAAAAATAAATTTAGTTAAGCGCTTTAATTATGGAGTAAGACGTATGTATTCAGGTGATTGCATTAATGAATAAATGTGTAAACTGAAATTTACTTTACAAGAAAACTGTTGTGCAAACAACTTTAAAAAAATTACCTGATGGACACCATATATAACGAAACATATCCAGAGTTGAGTTGTAAAGGTGAGATTGTCGGTGATAGTGTAAAATGCCAACTAGAGAGATAGGCTGACAGAATATTTCCTGCAGCTAAGTTGGTACTGGGCTTCTTAACTAAGCCAGTATTCAAGGATAAATTACCAATACTACCTCATCAATGTGTATCCATTAGTTAAACTATTTTTGTGGAGTTAGTTATGCTGGGCGCACTGAGATGACTTTGTCCATGCGCGTGTGTGAACGTGTACCAGTATGGTCAGGTGAAGTCTCAACCAAACGCGTTTATAACTCCGTTTTATCTCATTTTGTGAACACTGGACATAGAGTTAAACTTGATAGTATACCACGTCCTCAGTAATTTATTTAGGGAAGCTCGATCGCGTTTCCTATCAGTAACCGAAGTGGTAGCAGCCAACAGCAGAAAACCTTATACCCTGTATTCAGAAGAAGTTTTTCCAGTCACTTTGTTTCCCTGGGTCTACAACAAGGTCAACATTTATTTATAATTAACACTTTAAACATCTGTCACTGTTTTCCTTTTTCCACTTGTTTTATTCACACATTTATTTCTGACCCTTCCCAATTTCAAGGACTTTCTTATTAAGTCTATTGCCTCAGGTTTACATGATATTTTTCAAATTTGTTGCTGTATTCATACAAACATTTTCTTTCCACTTTATCAAAATTTTTCATTCCCTAATAGTTGTCCATTATTAGACCATCGCACCAACGTTTATTCCGCCTTCATACAGACGAAATTTCAGTACTTACATGTTTTGTGCTGGGAAAATCTGTACAACCGACAGACTGGGCAATGAAATAAGGAAAATAAAATACGCAATACACGAGAACGGATATCCGTAAAAATTTGATGAAGTCTCCATGATGAAAACAGATAGATAATACTGTTGTAGAAGATGCACAGGAAAAGTATTTATATATGTACATATATATATATATAAGAATTACTTTGCCGACCAAAGGAGTTACTGGAATTGAAAATTCAAAAGATAATAGCTAAATCATTCTTCACCAAAACATTATGTTCCAAATCCACCACTCGTTGTATATTTCCAATGCAGGTGAAGGATAAACTGCAGAGTCTGGTCACTTCAATGTGCACTTGTAAATTTAACTACTATCTATTGTAAAGACACTCACATAGGTAGAACGACTCTGCAAACCTACCATCACATTCATGAGCATTGTCCAACAGGTTCACGAGAAGGGATAGTAAAGTCAATCAGGAGTTCCATATTGACACATCCGGTGGTTATGGAGCACAAGATTGAAAATCGTCCGTCTCTGATATTCTATACATGGTGACACGTGACTTCCTCGAGTTTGTACTCCTTCGATTGCTGAGTGTAGCTTACGTAGATGCCATGAAAAGGGTCAACTCAATGTATGTGTGTATGGAAGTATGTTTGACTTTCCGCCTTCCAGTGGCCTTCAATCTCAACCTAGGATGGTTAGTTATCTGACTCAGTGACACTGAATAACTGTGTGTATTATCTTTTCGAAAATTTTAAGATAATTATTTTCTTAAATAAGTTTGGATAGTCAAGTATTGGTTTGTAGGGATTTGATTGATTGGTTGCAAGATTTCATCATGAGCTGACATCGTCTAGAGAACCACTGGACAACCTGGGAGTACTGGACAGTTGTTTCGACCTAGAGTTTGGGACTCTTTACGGCACGCACCCACCGACATTGTTCGAATCCAGGACATTCTGGTTACAAGATGAGCTAGCTCGTAGATCATTAGGCCACTGGGACGCGATCCAATGGCCTATGAATTCCAGCATCTGCCAATTCAGGACATCGCGTGACCGGTAGCCAATGTATTTGGCGACTATCTGTCCTCACACCTGACCTGCTTCACCCTACTGGTCACCACGTTTCACTGTTCCATTTTGCATCATATTACTGAAGTCTTTTTCTCCTCCAGTTTTAGAAACTTCTATGTGCCTTCCAATACATCATTAATCTTTTTAATGTGATCACTTTTATTGAGGAGAACTAGTCTTCATCTGTTTTCAGGTTTTGTAATTACCAGTCTTTTGTCATTTATTACTTTCTTCAGTTCTTCTTTGTGTACCTTTGTCAAGAAACGTTTACCGTCATATTTGATGTTTTGTACTGGTAACAGCAATCCACTAGACTGGATTTAATGTGCTGTAATTCCAGGCTGGAGAATGGAGCTACATTCGTTGTCTGACTAAAATGGGTGGTCAACTTATTTGCGTCTATCGCAAAATTTTGATGTCAATAACTCGATGTTACTTTAAAATACATTATTGGTGTAAGTAACATAACCGTCAATATTCATTTACTATAGAAAACAACAGATTTAAGTGATTAAAGATTTCCATTAAAAATCTCAAAAAACTGATCATTGAACAAGGAACATTCTTTTTGATAACTTCTTCATAATGTTCTACAGTTATACACCCTTAATAATTAGAGAATTAAGTGAAGGTTAGCTCATAATGACGCAAAAATTTTAAGAAAACTTAGACAACAGCGGCTAACATGTGGGATGAAAAATGTATTAGAGATTGGATTTCAGATTCCTGCGTGAACAAATAGGAAGAGATAAATTGGTGAATAGTGACTGGCAGTGGAATTCAGAATGCGCGTTTCGTCCGACTTGCGGCTCATCAGCCACGTGCGACTGGATTCCCCAGTGAGTGTTGGTGTTCCCATTGAGGCTCAAACTCAGTAAATACAGTTCCAAACCCAAAAGCGTTATCTACTGGACCACCTAAACCACGAGAGCCACCTATTGTGCAATGAGTACCAGTGATTATTTATTCAGTTCGTTGATTTGACCGAAGCGTATGCTCACCATTATTTGAAGTTTCACACAGGATATAGTTCCTTGAAAGCCATATATATACAATTGTATGTCTTGATAATAATTTCGTTGCAAAGAGGCCTCTTCATTGGGAACATCATCACTTGCAGTTGATGAGTCCCAAATAGGCGGGAGTGCTCACACTAGATCCCACTACTAATTACTCTCCGCCAGATTACTTCAGATTAGATCCTCAGACATTTTTGTAGCATCCGTGCAAGCAGGTTACATGTCAACAGAGGCCGAATGCTTCAGTCGAATAAGTCAGCAGGAAAATACAAACTGAATTAAATAATAAATAAGAAGAAAAATTGGTGATGAAATCCCTATTCAGTAAATTTCATCAAAACACACCTCCTCTTTGACTAAAGTGACTCGGTACCAAAGGACAGATAAAAGTATAGAAAAAAATAACCGCAAAATTAAAGGACCTCATATCTGATTCCTATCTGTAATTCCGCGAGAGCAAAATCCTAGGAATTGGTGTTATCACACTCCCTAATTTCTTTTGAAAATTACTAATCTTCACTGAGACGAAAAACCAAAATTTCTGCGAGGAAATTTCTAGTTACTTTGTGATTTATAACGACCTAAACCAATATTATTACACTTTCACTCACTGTCGAATTTTACACACACATCCATGGAAAATAGACATTTTACCATCTATTGTAATTCATAAATAAATACAACAGTACAGACATGAAAATGAAACAGTCGCAAAGAAGATTTTCTTTTCTTAATTCTTTGTTTTACTAACAAAATGAAAAATTATCGTAACAGATGTACTTTTGATAAAGTAGGCTAGACTGTAGCATACAATAATATGTGAAATGTCTAGCACTTTAAATTTGTGATGCTGTCACCCATCCACCCTTAACATATAAAGCACAAATTTCACCCTGTGTCTAAAGGGAGCCAGATAATAAGTCAAAGGATTCACTGGCTACATTTATTTTTGACGTCAAATAAAAGATTATTTTATTAAAGGGTGATGCAAACCGAAGCAGAATTTTTGAAATGTTTTTATAATCATTGCATTATCGAAATATAATGAGTGACAGTTTCTTGCACTTGTCCCCTTGCTGAAAGCGGCAGTATTCGTGAAATCCTGTACCCATCAGTATTAGTCTTAAAGCGAAAAAAAGTAAACTGCTTTTGCTTTTGAAGAATTGTAGATGAGGTTCACTACTTTAATAGTTTAAAATAATAATCTTGTTTGTATGTAGTTGACGCAGAAAGCCATATTAGAGGGGAAGATGGATCAACAAAGTTTTCATTTAAGTAACATCTAAAGGCTCAACTACTGGTATCAAAAAGGGAAATGCAAACTGCTGTGAGCTGATTTCCTATTCATCTTATTATTATAACAGGTGGTTGATTATCTGAAAAGATATGTCGATTAAAGCGAACAATCTCACACCAATTAAATCACATTTCTGAAAGTTTAAAATAAGACATATAAGTGAAAAATATTGTTTTCAACTAGATCTTATTCAGGTTACCCTCTGATATATGAAGTACATTAAAAACAGAGGAAATTGTAGTTCATCAGAAACTCCCTTTTCAGTAAATTTATTTACTCAAATGTTGATTTAATGCATTCTTAAAGGTCTTCGTCTGTTAAAGGACTGTGACTTAATCTTCTAAAGACATCAGGATCTTGTTATTAGATTAATTCACTTTTGTATTTCTCAGTGAGTGATGTAAAGGACCTGTTATTGACTGTCCATTTTCTGCTACATTTTATTTGATCAGCTTGAGGGGTGAGAGCGGTATTCCTACATTTTTATTTTTGCTATTCCGGCTGACTAAGTACTTTAATCAATATAATTTACATACCGTCCAAACAATTGCATATACCTGTGATCATTTTTCTTATATCTTCATCTTCCCAGTGGAACATAGGGCTTCAGCCTAGAGACTTTAAGTTTCTGTAGCAGTGTTTATTTTTACAGGATGAGGTCGATAGCCTTACGCTCACCCTTTCCTCTTTACCGGCGAGCGTTCTAACCTCTGTGCCACCAACGCACCTGTGATCATAAAAATGTGTAAATGAATTCTGAAAACTTTCCGCTTAACTACTTCCTTTTTTCTTTTGGATTTTTAAATAAATAGTTTTAAGTTTACGTTTAATTTTAACTGATAACGGTAATTTTTCTGTTAGTGATAGAAGTTAAGTGTGGTAATATAGGCGGGCAATAATGATAGTAATGATAATAATAATCTTAGATCAAGTAGTTAATGTAGGTGGTAATTAATGAAGATAGCATGCTAATGTAAACACTTTAGTAAGTGAATTAAGTCGAAATCTTATAAAACTAGAAATAATGTATTACGAAGGATAAAGTGGATAGATAATCAAATTTAAAGTGTTACTTAGCAAGGATTTGATTGATTTAAGTTAGATAACAAGCTGAAATCATTTGAAGGACCATTAAAACCAGAGTGCACTGGTGGGTTATTCAAGTGCGCTACCGACGAGTCTCAAACTAGGACGAAACAGATGTCCACTACTTCTTGGTTTGTAGTGATTCTCCAACTCACACTAACTTGTGGTTCAGTTTAAAAGTATTACATTCATAGAATAGGTGAGAAGTTTCAATTAGTCAGTTCAGTTTACTTGGGTTAATGGGGAAAAAAATAGAAAAAACCTCTTTTAAACGCTCAGAGTGGAGCAAGTTTGACATTTTTCAAATGTTTAGTTGGAATACAATGAACAACTGTGAAAGTGCCTCTTCTACCCACTTGGTGATGTGTCACTAGTTCAACAGTAGGATGCCCACCAACCACAAATGTGGTTTGGGTTCGAGTACCGCCCGGAGCACTCTTAAACTTCATTTAGCCGGTATTAAGTCCGGTAAAAAGGGAAGGTTGGGCGTAAGGCTAACGATCTGATTCTGTAAAGTAGCAACACTGTTGCTACTGAAACTTCAAATTTTAAAACCTGAAGCTCTATTTTCTACTCGGAAAGCAAAGAAATATATATATATCCGCTAGGTGACTACTTTCTATCCAATGAAGCAAATTTAGGCATCTTATCAATTTTATTTGTTAATTTTAACAACTTTAGATACAAAATTATACTTATGAAAACCAAAATATCAAGTTAAACATAGATAGGATTGATTCCTTCTCATAAAAGATGAGCAGTAGGATCACAAAAATCCTAAAAGAACAACTGGTAAGCCATCCCCAAATACGGTTAAAAGGAAACTTGCGTTTTGCGTTCACTCTCTGACTACTTTTACTCAGCTTTTGTAGCAGGTGGTGCTGCAAACCTCTTATCAGTGCAAATTAAAACTGAGAAGCATATAGTGGTTATATACTAACAAACATAACCGGTGATGTTCAGTGGGAATTACTAAAATGCTACTCCACTGAGGTCTACTCAATGGAAACACAGTTTTCCCTCTTCAAAACAATATCTCCAACTAACAAAACTTATTAAAAAGAATAGAAATCTTTTTGTGATCAACACTTTTGAGTCAGCTCGCCTTAAACCACTTTGGAAATTTTATTTTGTTTGATAACTGACAGAATAAATGTCGACTTTTTAGATCAAGGTTGAGGACATTAAATCTTAGATACAATGTACCAATTATAGGCCTATCCAATTAAAGATATATAGAGTATATAAATAATTATTGAAACCAAATGTTAGTCGCCTGAAAATAACATTTCACATTGTCACTTACTACTTGTGAAGAAAAGTTATATATGAAGTTAGAGATGAATGTATAGGTCGTCTGAGTCAAGTTCTTAACGTGCAGCGACGCCAGAAGAAGTCAGTAGTCTGAAGATAAATTCAAATATTATTACTCTTTATATTTATAGTTTGTATTTCAGTACAAATATTGTTGATATGGTTTACTGTACTGTTTCATTTCGTTCCAATACTGTGGAAGAGACAGGGAAGACAGGATTTCAGATGAACAAAGACATGGCAAATGTGATGAAGACATTCAGCTAATAACAAGCACTAAAAACCACTAGTTGGAAAAAGGAAAGAAAGCAAGTGGTATTACACTTCAAACCTTCGAAGGGAACCTGAATGGAAGGTGATAAATTTTGTATCCAAGGTTGATGTGAAGAAGATTATGTAAAGAAAGGATGAAAGCTTGTGTGCAGTTGCGGAGGCATCTGCAAGTTATAGCAGAGGACTGAGTACAATGGAATTGTGCTCATGAAGACCTACGTTCCACTCGCAATGAAATAAACGAAAAATAATATCGTGGATTGTGAAGGCATTGGTGAACATATATAAATATCGACTTCTAACTTCATACATTTATACTTTTGCCATTGATTCACAGTGACTACATTTCTCCTAGAAATCAATCAATTGGAATATCATCATATATCATAGAAATTTTTAGCGTTAATATCAGTAAAAAGTTTGAGCATTGTGGATTAGATCAAATAAAGTATAATTATGTTTCAATAGTTTACACACAATGATAAGTTTTGTTAATGGTAATATTTCAAACAAAATTACTACCCCTGTTCATTCATGAATGAGCAAAATAAATAATGAACTATATATATGAGTACAAATCATAAATGTGTGAACAAAACAATTTCAACAGTGGTGTGAACACGGGCAGTAATTTTGCTCGAAATATTACCAAAACCAAAACTTATCATTGTATGTAAACTATTGAAATGTAATTATACTTTATTTGCGTTTTAAGCGTATTTAGTTCTAAAATATTTCCTTTTCATACAGAATTTAAATGTAGAACAATAGTCTGAAGTAAATCATCTATCGCAGTTTTGTTGCATATGGAGAGAAAACCAATTCTGTATATTTTTTCTTCAGTTCCTTCAAGAATAGCTTTGCGTATAGTTAGAAACTAATTAAATATGCGCGCAAGTTCATGTATTGGTCATTTGACATAATTTCACAATTAAAACAATAAGAAGTGAGGAAGAGATTAAACATTTTTACTGATGGAAATTCTAGTAGCCCAGTGATTTAAGCAGGCCGCTGGTAAGAGTCAGGTAGAGAACAGTAACTTCACCAAAATTAAAATGCTTAAAGTGAATGATAGTAGAAAATGAAGTTGTTGTTTCTAAAGCAAAATGCTCAAGATAAAAATATGGCACTGCTGAATAACCATAGGTAAATTCATCAACTTATTAATGTCTATAGTACTTGAAGACCTATTCAGATCTCAAAAGGCGAATTGGTGATCGAACATGCAATCAGTCGGTGAAAAGTAGAATCCCTAATCCAAACGGTGAACCATTCTACTCCCCGTAAACTGAGTAAGTTGTAACAAAAATAGGAGAAATTAATTCCTATCAAAATGTTGAATAAAGTAAGTTTATACTAACTACGAATAATTTAGAATTAGGTAAAAAGAAAAAGAACTATTTCCTAAAAATGTCTATAGTGTGTTTGGTCTATCCGTTATATTAATAAACGAAAAATAAGCCATTTTTTAATGGAAACAAACATTCAATGATAGAAATAATAAAATGGATAAGTACATCAACCAAAAAACCCATAATAATCATAAACAATGTTATTTTGCTAAATGCCGACAAAGCTAATTTGGTAATTATATAAAACAGAAACTGAAAGGAGTACTGTATCTAGGATGGGTAAGTAGATTAACAATTACTAACAAACAAGAAAAAATGTTTGAACATTACATGGTAATTGAAAATCAGTAATGTTTTGTATTGTTAGCTTTCAGATCATGTTTGAGATTTCATGTAAATATGGAGTTAATAAAGTTAGAAAAATACTGAAGCTAAGATGGATTCATCACAAAGCAACACTGAATAGATATTTCAACCATTTATTCCATTGTCATTTGTTGCTTAGCCGCTGAACTTTAAAGACTATGCATACAGACAACACTACGAATCATGGTTAAAAACACTGTATTTGACCTAATTAGCCCCTATCGACTAGTTTTACCCATGTAATTGACCCAGCAGTCATTATATGACATTTGGTAAGTTTTATTATTTTACCTTATCGGGTTTGTTGGTTTCTTAAGCCGGCAAAGTTCTTCTCTAAGTCAGTTTGTTGGTCTCAATAAAAAACATCAAAGACTGTGCATAAGATTCTTATCAAGGCTGGAATTAAGTTGGCTGGATTTATATGAAACGCTTGACACGTGGCGTATAGGTTAAATTCTGTCTTCATCCTTACAATGATTACATCTGATGCCATAAGTTTCATTCATTTTGATATATGTTGCTTTTGGTGAACAGTTAGCTTGTATCTTTTTAACAATCTTTTATTTTTGAATGGGATTTTTACACACTACTCATTAGTAGTTTCATAATAGACTAATCTGTTCGATGTAAAATTGTGATATAGTATTAATATCTGGATGACATGTCAAGCACAATTTATTGCTTATAATCATATTAGTTTATTCACACAGCTTAAAAATCTGCTTTATGTATTTTCACTTCCCCCTGTTGTTTATTGCAGCTTCCCACATATCCGGTATAGGCGTTGTGTCATTTCGATTCCATGTGGTTGGCTTTGCTTTGATGAACAAAGAGTCAGTGATTAGTCCCTCTATTTCTCTCTATCTACACCTAACCATATCCCGTTTTAGTATTTTTACCCTATTCCAACCTATTGTGTGATTACATGTAAGTGAATATATTGCAGTAACATTAGTGGTATAGTTCGCTGTGATATATTAGTCAGTGTCGACTGTTAGTGTTTCCATTTGGTGCCTGTAGGTTAGAAATTTGCTATGCCACATAGATTATAATTATATTCCAATAGTTTAATATAGCAAAAGTATTCATTCAGACACCTATAAAACACAAAATAATCGAGCAAAGAATATTCTTTTCGATAAATTCCTCTTCCGGCTCTACAATACAAAACTAGCCTTAACGGTGACAGGAACTTTCGGAAGGTATCCTTTGCCCAGAGCTTTGAAATACCCTTTACGCAAACAGTCGATTACTGGTGCTTTGCCATCAGCTGAATCTCTACACTTCTCATAGGTGGATTGAGACACTAGAGACCACAGTCTATCCAAGTTTATGGTTGGGCAGTAGTAAGGATTTCTTTTTAAGTGGAAATGTCGCATCCCAAATTTGCCAATGTAACCTGGGTGGTACTTGTCCATATTGACCCGATGGTGGTGCTCTAGACCTGCATTACCTTGATCACCAGGATGTTTACGGTGCTTTCCAACTTGCCCATGACCATGACTTACGTGTCAACGCAACTTCCCTGTCTTTTTGGGCTTGCTTCGGGACATTCCCCCAGTCAGTAAGAACGAGGCAAGTGTACGCGCTAACTTGTATTGTATTACAATACAATAGTTTACACATAATGAAAAATGTTTTTTTCTGGTAATAATTCGAGCAAAACTATTGCCTGTGATCAAACCAACTGCTGGAATAGTTTTGTTTTTGCTTTATTACTAAAAGCAAAAAAAACTAATCATTGTGTGTAACCTATTAAAATACAATTATAATTTATTTCATCCATTTTACAGTGCTCAAACTTTTTACTGACATTAATTATGCCATACAACTTATCTATTATATATTAATTAGAACGTTCTTAGTTAATTTGGGTTCACCTGAGTGAAATGTTGGTAATTTTGTCAAACAAACAAGTCGAAGAACAATTTGATGGTGCATTTCAAGGTGGCATACTTAAAGAAATCCATTACTTGGTTATATTTACGTAAAATATTTGTTATTCGTAGACACTTATTACTTACTATGGGAATAGTACACTTCATATTTTAGTGAATAATTTGAATTCTAGACATCATATTTACGTTTCCCTCATAAGGTATTTTAATTTTCAAAGTGATAATTTTAGTGATTCATTTCCTTAATTGTGTTTTAGGTGAAATGAAATATTTCTTTTAAATTCTATTTGTAATCTTAGGTTTTAAAAAAATATTTTTTCATTATGGTGTCTCGTATTCTGAAGCCTTCTATATTGCCAGCAGAGAAATGAGACAGTTATGCTAGCGATTTCACATTATTCTACATAGATTCATTCATCATTAATGGAACAGCTGGTAAGTAATCTCGGTAAGTTTGTACTGTTGACGAGATGTTAACAGAATATTTGCTGTTCAAATGTCGCCGAGTTTTTTTCCTGGTACATTTAGCATACTGCCTATTTGCTACTGGCGGCATGTGATGCAAGTTAAGCGATATAACCTACCTGAGAAAGAAAAACCCGACTTACAAAATTACAATCCATTTTTATATTATACTTTCATGTGTGGTAAATGTAATTCATATTAATTTACTTATCTATCTAGAATAAATGGAGGTAAGATGTTTTCTGATCTTTTCAGTCGAGAAATTCGCTAACCTGATTCAAGTTATTATGATGAAATATTTAATCAGGTTTGCTGAATGTGAATGAGACTAATTTAAAAAGGTGGAATGGAAATAGAAGTCAGGATAAACTAGGAGTAGATGTGAAGTGCTACAAAATCCACTTGATAAATAAATTTATTCCTAGGCCTCTGCACCTTCACACAGAAACATATGATGTGAAATTTATAAATATTTTCATCTAAGATTTTACATTAGAACGAAAATTATGCATTATAGTTTTTCTTTGTAATACTTTTGATAATCTACTATAAACACGATAAAAGTAGAGAAAAATTCAAATAATTATATACAGCTGGAGTGAAAAATACGAACCATAGATAAAAGAATAACTCTTTACCCTATTCAGCAGCATCTACCCACGGATGCGTTTCATTTGAGTCGAAAAACTATAGGTAATCTAAAACAGCACCCTGTTATACAGACTTTTAAAATCTGGCCTTTCATTTAACTTCTGTGTTATTGTGAGGATAGCGGATAATATTTGACAACATAGAGGAGATATGTGCATTTTTATGTGCATTCAGATGACAACCCTAACCAACGGACTATTATTCCATCTTCCGATTGTACCCTGATACCGTTTCTGATATAATTTTGATTTGCCTTTACTGGATATTGTACTCTAATATTCATGGAATTATAACTATATACAGCCTAAAAAAATAGTTTATTGAAAACAGCTGTCCGTTCAGAAAATATTCTTGTTCTGATTACATTATGGCGACATTTAGATTATTGAAGAATAGTAAAAATCCCATTCTGTATCTCATGTGTTAGTGCGAACACTGCATTCTCTCTAAAGGTTTCATAAAAACCTCAATACATAAACATTTCTTTTAAAAACAAACAAGTAGGTCAGCGAAGAGACAATTTCCAACGTATTAATTTTCTATGATTGGACACTAGTTAGTAACTAGTGTAATGTGTCTAGTCCTTTGTTTGGTACAGGCTGAATTCTGTCAGTCAAGTTTGCAATGTAGCTCACCATCATGGGGAACTTTGAATTGTTGATATTATATGGCTAGAGGCAATCGCCTTGGACTTAGGTTTGATGCTAGTTGGCACTCACCAGTCAGCAAGGCGTATCTGCAACCTTGAAGGAACTCATGTCCCTTCTGAGATATGAAGCTGCGTCACCCAGTTCTGGAGTCAGAGATGTTACCACTGAGCTATTCGGGTTCGCTATTGACCTCCTGTAAGTCTGTATTAGATACTGTGATTGGACACTAGTTAGTAAAACACTGCCAAACAGACTGATAGAATTCATTCTGTACCAAACAAAGGACTAGACACATTACACTGTTAACTAACTATTGTCCAATCACAGTATCCAATACAGACTTACAGGAGGTCAATAGCGAACCCGAATAGCTCAATGTTAACATCTCTGACTCCAGAACTGGGTGACGCAGCTTCATATCTCAGAAGGGACATGAGTCTCTTCAAGGTTGCAGATACGCATTTGTGACTGGTGAGTGTCAACTAGCACGAAACCTCAGTTCTGCAGACTGCCTCCAACTATCTAATATCAAGAATTAATTTTCGTAAGCTTTAGAGTGGAATTTATATATTATGTGTTTCACGAAACAGGATACTATCCAAGGAGATGAGCTGTCGTGTGCATAGCCGCTAATACTAACAAGTGCGTAGGAGAATTTCAACATAGTTATGTAATAAGATGAATAATTTAACAAATCATTTCTTATCAAGGTGCAGAAGCGAAGCAAACATGGTGCTGCCCATGAGTTTGGAAGAATAGGAGAGTTAGAAAGAATTAAAAAAATTTTTGAGAACATGGCCGTCGCCATGATAGCCGCTGAAAATTGTGTCTGAATCACTAGAGCTTCAACAATGCAAAGGAGCCAAAAATGTGTTTTCGCTGGCAGCCTGCTCGTGACTCTGTGGAACACTTTAGAAGAGAAATTTGCTGTCAATGTGCCTTTGATTGCTTACTTGACAGAAAATGCCTCTTTTTGCATATTTGTATCTAAACAGTGAAACATTTTATTTAACGACATTATTGAGGTTTTAATTTCTGCTGAATGTACATGTAGAAATTCCTTGTTCACAAGACAAACAATCGTTTAGTTTACTTTGAGACTGCTTGCTTTTGCTTTTGAAAGAATTTTAAGGTATGTAAATATCATTTAAGTTTGACCTTTAGGACGGGTACTGACCAGTCGCAAATGGTGGAATTCGCGCCACAATGGAATTCAATAAAACAACTTTAAAGTTTCTACTGTTTCTCACTTCAGTGGTGCAATCGTAACTTGCTGAACATTAGAACTATGTATCATAGAACAAATCTTTCATTCGATCAAGGATACATACAAGTGGAGTATCAAAAATTGAAATGAAATACTTCAGAGATTCATGTATTGTTATTCATTCTGCATTCGATACGAGGAAATGAAAAGTTCATATTGAAATTTTTCTCTTTATAAAATAGAAAGTATTCTGTGACCATAAGAATACTTTTATTCTGTCAACCCACATCGGAATGATTGTTAGGCAAAAAAGGCTCTAACATATTTTTGAAATGTCACTATCTTTTTAATAATTTTGTATACATTAAGTGGAGGTTGCATAAATAGCACATGATGAATGTATATTTTGGTCTAGTGTGTGATCATGTATCTTGATATTTAGAGTTTGTAAACAAAAAATATGCCATTTATCTGTATAGGTGAATTTTCTGACAGTTTGATATCTTACTAACAACTGTTGAAAAGACATCCCTACTAAAAACAGTACTTAGACAATTATTTCAAGTAATTCCATTGTTTAAGAAACCACAACAAGAGCCTTATTGTGTAAGATACAGCTTCTTTTGATTTGATTGGAATCTAGAATTCACCTATCAAGTGTTAGTTGGCAAGGATTTGTTTGCTTACAGGTTCGATTATGGGTTGACATCACTTATAGAGAATCATTGGACCTTCCTGTCACAAGGCGAGCTCGTAGAACATTCATGCACTAGGAAAGGCTCCAATTGACCATGAATTCCAACTTCTGACTATTTGCAACATATATGGCCCAGACGTGAGCCAATGTCGTAGGTGAGTAACTTGGTGGACCCAGCTGGTTACGATTTCTCATTAGAACTCCAGGTAACAGCCAATTACAAGTGAGCATCAGATTAATTACCGAATGTTGGTTTGCGGGGATTTTATCGGTTACAGATTTGATCTCAGATGAAGAGTCTCAAACTAGGACGAAACAGCTGTGGTTCTTAAACTTGTGATCAAACCAGAATTTACCATAAAATAGTTTTAGGATATTCACAATATCTATGGTCTAGATATTTATTTATAAAGGTATTCTTTGTCGTTTCAAGCAAAATGAACAATAAATATGTATGATGCTCCCCATTACCAGACAAAAATAGCTGAAACGCAGACCACTGACATTAAAGTTTGCAGACAGCTGGCTTTATTTCAAATAATGTTATTAAATAACACCTGACTGTTTGAAGAATGGTATATCATTCAGTAAAAGACTCGTTCGTCTATATCTACAGGCAGTCAAGAAGTAGAAGGGAATGTATGGATGAAAAAACTCATTTCCAAAAATATTCTACTCAGGTTTTATGACTGTTAACAACTGCCGTGTTTCGTTCTAGTTGATTATGAGTAGCAATGGGATTCACGATGCGTATTTCGTCCAATTTCGAACTCATCGTCTGGTGTGCCTGCGTCCCCAGTGAGAGACAGTGTTTCCACTAAGATACAATTCCTGCACCTATCGCCTTAAACGCCATAGTGTTATCCATTAAGCCACCGGACCATGCTACTCTTAGTGACAGTACTGAGGGTGCAAATAGATTCGTTTGAATAGTTCGAAACGTACATCCTAAAGTACACTGCTAGTTACCATCAACTAAAATAACATCATGTTAATCTTCAGATACCGTCGAACTGTCTTCACTGGAGACACGCATGTCAACAGAGATCGAACATTCAGGTGCAATTTAATCTCATCAACGGGAAATGCCCATCCACCTATAGGCAAATAATTGACTGTTTTATTTACAGCGGATTTGTACATCACCCAATTACAGTTTTGACGGCTATGAAAGGGACAGCAATAAATGCAAATAATGCAGATAAAAACACGTTAGAGTGCAAAATTTAAGTAACTGACTTATGTTAAAACTTTACACTAAGTGATACTAGTTAAGTACTTAAAATCGGAATGTTTAATTTAGGGAGTGATTATGGATGAAGAACAGAAAATGATTTGAAAATATATTAATGGATATATAAATTCTCGTTGTTAAATGGATATATTTTTGGGTTTTTACCAGCTGTTATATGTTTGATTAAGCGACTCACACGAGTTTTGAGAGATATCACTTTTCGAATTAAATTAATAATTTCCTGCGTTACTACTTATCATGAAGTGCTTGTTGACAGTAGTACATAAGCCACTTAACATTTTCGTTCATAGGTTCTTATGTAAGCACTATATTGAATATAATTAGTTACACAGGATCATTTAATATTTAAGAACCTTAATGTACTTTTCCTTGTGTATGATTTTTATTTTAAAAATAATTAGCTCAATTAACACACTAAGGTTCTCCCTTGTTTGCAACTGTATTCCATTTAGAACATTTGACCTCATAAGGATGGAATGATTCATTCAGCCGTAGAAGTCATGAATATATATATATATATGTAAATATATATATGTATATATAAATGTATATATATACCTTCCCTAACAAATTACACAATATTTGTGAGGATTATTTATGACTGTGACCTTAGTGTTTGTTAAGAAAGAGGAAGCATTTTTCGTATTTCTTATACTGGTTATTAACTATATGCAATAGCTAATATCACTTCTATCATAATGTTTTACAATAAAAATCATGTGATGTGTATCACTAGTAACCTGTGAATATTGGGTGGTAATAAATACTATAGGTCATCAGAGCATGGATACTAAACAGCACGAGCACTGCATATAAATGATACTGAATTGCTTAAGACAAAGATGTAATAGATGGAAATGAAACGTAAGTATGGGTGGCTTAGTAGGGGGGTCATCGGGTAGTACCAGGAAGGTTACTAGTTCAAATCTTATGTCGTAACTCTTACAATTCTAACTTAAATCATCAATCAATTTAAATGACACTAGCAACATAAATGAAATGTATTTATCCAATAATCGTGTTCTTAAAAAGTGTTCAATCATTGTGAAAACAGCACTCATCGCGATAAAGTGCATATACACTATGATACAGACATATATGGATAAATGATATCAGCAAGCGACATATTTCTAACTCTAAAGAATTCTAAAGATTCTGATTAGTTTCATTATAGGTGGAAATTGACGATTCACACCTAGATAAGTGCGTATAAATATTTGCTGTAAGCGGTTATCAAAGTTCTCTATGCCGGACATCGTTAACTAGCTGTCACTCATAAGCAAGCAACAATTACTCCAACTAGGACACATTTGCAGAGGTACATTCTTCTTATTCGGGCAACTGAGATAATGCACTCGCCATCTGATACTGATAGAGTATGTAAATTACAGTGAATCAAAGACCTAGAGCATTATGTATTTCTGTAAGCTAATTCATATATGAATTTGTTGGATAAAATGAGTCTTGTATACACTGAATTGGATTACTTGGTGCAACATCACACAATCATTGATTTCAGAAATTTACCTCAGGAGTATACTACTGTTTCAACCTCAGAAACAATCGTTAATGTATTTGAAATATCGTATACAATCACAATGCGTTATAAAAACTTGATATAAGTGTAAACTGATGTACACAGTCCTGAGAAACGATCTTTAAGAAGGAAGAAACTTCAGCGAGACTTTTTAGGATAGATAACCTTTTTTTCATTGCTTCAAGATCCCACTGGAACAAAGGGCTTCAAGCTAGCGGCTTGAAGTTTCTGTAGCAGTGTTTATTTTTACAGGATTGGGTTGCTAGCCTCATGCCCAACCTTTCCTCTTTACCAGCTTTATTTCTGGATTACTGAGGTAAAGGAGTGCGCCAACCGGGGATAGAAACCCCGGAACATATGCATGGTCAGCGAGCGTCCTAACCGCTATGCCACCGACGCAGATAACCTTTAGACAAGGTAAATAATTCACAATGGTTGATCACCATTCTGTATCAATCATAACAGAACGTAAACATCGTTTTTCCTACAGAATCCTAGGTAGCAAAAGCTGTCATTAATGTAAAGGTAAAGGATAACAACGAAATCTGCTGCTAACAATGAGTTATGAAAAAAATTAACGGAGATACAAGCTATTCTGCAAGGACTCGGGATAGCTGTGACTGAAAAGTGCACATCATTGGGTGGAATAGATATTTCACTGATAATTACAGGTAGATTATCTAGACTAAAATAATATTTAAGACTATGGGGGAATGGTCACATGGAGACATCGTAACATAAGTTGGCAAAAACCAGGTTTATGAACGCAGGTATATTTGTTAGGGTACAAAATTTGCCAAATTTTTAAACCTTCAATTTTTGAGTCCCTTCGCTTTCTCAGTGGGGCATAAGACTTCAAGCTTGAGCTTTGAAACTTCAGTAGAGGTTGCATTATGTATGAGGTGGAGTTGCTAGCCTCAACCCCAAGCTCCCTTCTTTTTCGGGTTCATTACCAGTCAAGCTAGTTTTCAGATTGCCTCGGCCGGGAATTGAAACCCACACCACTTACGTGGTTGGCAAGAATTCTACCGCTGAACCTCCAACGCACAGGCAAGAAAAGAGTTCGGATTGATGAACCTAAAACATGGCAAGTTGTTGGTTTAACCTACACTGGTGGGTGAAGTTTGCATGACTGGTGTTCACGAGAAATTTAGGATTGAAAATTAATGACTCTAAAATCAGCTTACCATTACTCAAATTTACTCACTTCTTATCATCTTTTATGTTCTAAGTACCCTCAGTAACATCCATTTAGGAGTTTCACTAGTGAATCACTCTTCTTGTTGTAAACTTCTTTGAAATATGAAGGTACATTCAGGTGTTTAAAACCTGAGCAGAAAAATCTTTGTTTCTTACCTACATTTATTAGAGGTGATTAATTCATATGGATATGCCGAAACACTAATTGATACACATTTTTGATTAAATTGTCAGTTAAATCCACAGGACGACGAATTTGCCACAGGGACACCCTTGTAACTTCCCATGACTGATTGTTTAATAGCTGACTTGAAGAATACTGTTTCTCTTCTAATGACTAGGATGTCCTATGTCCGTGAAAAATAATTAAGCATTATATTTATAGCCTGTGATGAAATCTTCGTACCACCTATCATGCTTTGATATTTTAATATTTTCTGTCGAACAACTGGGTTTAAAACAATATTTTTCTTGCGTTGTAATCAGAAGAAATTATTAGTTAATGTAAGGCCGTAATAAAGTGAAAAGTTCACGAACTTTAAATAACGGATATGTACTTCATTAGTTTTGTGGGCTACATGCGTTTCCTGGTTCTTGCTATTCCTAATAATCTTTGTCAAAATACATTAATTTCAAAAGCAACGAATTGACCGTCCGTAGCAAACATTTTAAAAATTAAG
>OX235279.1:89696003-89773395 GCA_944472155.2 Trichobilharzia szidati | reverse complement strand
TATACTTGTACTAAAAATGCGGTGTGGAATCAAGCTGTAATCAAAATAAATAAATAAATATATACAGAACCGATTAGGTTGTATAGCGATGGGTCATTGTCATGAGCTCTAATTTTTTATGTAATGGGTTGTGATTTCATCTAATTCAGTTTTCATCCTCACGGTAGACAATAGAGTATTACGGAAGCTTCTATGTCGTGAAAGTGTCCTTTAAACTGGCGATAAACGCATGTTTTATCAGTATTTTTGCGGTGTTTTCGTCTTTTCAATCCATGCGTCCCGAGTGAAATATAGGGAGCTTCAAGCTTTTAAATTTTTGTAACGGTGGTGTGGATTTGCCTAGCCTCATGCTCAACCTTGCCTCTTTCCCGGGCTCACTACCGACGACTAAGCAAGTGGCAGGAATGCCTCGGTGAGGAATCGAATCGACCTCCTGTGTAGAGCTGGCTAGCATTTTACCATTGAACCACTGACGCATGTACACTAGATCTATGGGATTATGAAATCCCTGGGATGTATTAACTTTATTTTAGCTGACAATCTCATTGTTTTGTTATTGGTAAACAGTTTATGAAATAATTTATTATTATACACATATTCATCCTGTTTCATTGTAATAACTTTGTGTTGTATTTTCTTCTCTTTCTATCTCAGCATCATTGGTATGTATGCGGCATACATCTTTTTGGCTAGTCGTTTATTACGTACCATGTACAGTAACATTTCCTATGTAATCCGTTTAGAAGAACTACCTCATGTGGATCGTATTTTGAATCTTTGCCATGAAATTTATCTCGTACGTGAAAATAATTTACTACTATTAGAAGAACAATTAGTAGCAAAATTATTCTTCCTCTATAGATCATCAGAAACTATGATCAAGTGGACTAGACATCCGAGACACATAATTGAGCGATTTACAAGTAAACCAAATACAACAAATGATTCAACTGACAATCATCCTGCAGTTAATTCATCATCTGCTGGACTCGCGTCTACTTCAGGTAATACAAGAAGTAGAAATAGAAATAATCGAAGCGTCATGAAACCACCTATGCATTCAAGACGTGTCTGTACTCCAACAGAAGGCATGGCTTCTCAGCAGTATCCAGGTAGTCGTGTGAAAGGTACAAACCAAACCACTAATACTACTTCTACTAGAGTACAATGGCCACGTGCAGATAGTTTAATTATTGAAGAGGGGCCAAATATGCTGAAATCTGATTAGAGATAATCAAATATTCCATTGTTGCTCCTTTATGATTATTAAAATGATGATTATCGTTTTGAAATTGGGTTTTTAATATTTGAAAAGAGATTCCTATAACTAACTGTAAAGACTTGAAAATCTAGATTCTTTTGCATTCTATTCATTTTAATTCTACACAGTCTACTACAATCTTTAATTTTGCATTTGTCTTTGATAAAATGAATTTCCCAGTTTTCGTTCCACTGATTTTTGTTGATTATTCAACAGATGATCAGTTTCTGTGTGTGTGTGTGTGTGTGTGTGTTCGTGTGCTTGTACCCACGAGTGTATGCATACAGACGATTATCACAATCGAAGTGCATAAATTTTCTCTGCCTTCATTTGTCCTCATCTCTCTCTCTCTCACCTTATTATTATTATTACTACTGCTATCTGTTGTGTAAGTTATTCACCTTTATTGTACAAAATGTCAACAATTTCAATACCTATATTTAATAGTAATCATTAAAAAAATATTAATAATAAAATTAGAACACTAATAATTTTTAAACAAAACATGTTCGTGAAATGAAAGGGCATAATTGATATTTTGGAACAATCTTCTTGTTAATATTGGTAATATTCATTCCACTTCTCATCCATTCTCTCCCTTTTTTTAAATCTTTTCTTATATCTTTAATATTTATTTATTTATTTTTTTTTGGCTAGTGTTCAAGCCAGTGTTAAGCGTGTACCTATTTATGTATATTGATGTTCTAAAGAATAACTTGTTTGTATATTTACTGGACTATTATTGATATTGTCGTTACTGTATTTAACATTATGTCCACAGAACAGAGAGGTGCATATTGCAGAATATTATGTTGATTTAGAGTGAAAGAAATTTCTTTACATCTTACAGTTTGCATGTATATATACTATAATGCACAGTGCGGTATGCGTATATGTAATAAATAATAATAATAATAATATGTAATAAATTCTATTAGTATTATTAATAATATTATTAGTTCTCTCTACCGTCTTTCGATTTATTTTCTTATATGCACAAAAATGCACACAGTTGGAGATATTTGCTTGATTTGCCTCGCCTTATGTAGTGAAGTCGAGAAAATTTCTTTCGCCTGGCATAATAATATATGAATAAGTGCTTCAAGTTATAAAGCATTAGTTCTTTAACTTAGAAGGGAAAGTTTTGAAAAATAATATTACAAAAAAATAGTGTTGCAAGGCGTAAAGGTGTATTGTCTGTGAATATGAGAAAAATAGTTTAAATTGTAATTTCTATGTGAATATGGAAATGTCGCCCTGATGTAAAAACGCTAACAGGTGATCATCCCAACAAGTCTTTGAGCTTTTAGTGTGAAATCTAATCCACAAAACAGAGCAGCTACATTGAAGATTGCATTTCTTATGATTACCTATTGTCAAAATAGATTCACCTGCCAATGATTCTTTCTGAAGGATGTCTGCTATGTGAAAACAATTAACTGGACGTCTCCCCTAATACTCTAGGCATTTTTGGCTACATTTAAAGTGAGAAGATCAAACTGCATCCTTTCTCAGAAAATGTTATCGAAAGTATGGAACGTCAGCTGTCAAATTTTAGTTTCATATTGTTACTTCTAGTGTGTGTCATGTGGAAGTTAATTTTTTCTGTGCCGATTTTATTTTGACTTATTACTCTTTCATTGACAATATATGCAATGTTGCAATACATTTGTAACTAAATGCACTGATCCTTTCGGTTATCTTTAGATGAATGTCTTTGTTGTTAGATGATATTTACATAGTTTAGGATTTTGTCGATGTCGGAAGGCTATTATTGAGCATACACTCAACACTGGTCATTCGATTTGCAAGGAGAAGTCATTCAAAGTCATCTATAAAGTCAAAAGAAGCCTTCCAAAATCGACAGGCTTCCGTATACTTTGTATTGCCGAAGCCTTAGCGATTTGGATAGAAAAGCCTGATTTATACACACAGAAGAAACTTCTCCACCCCCTCCTACTACCCTGGGTTTAATTTCAAGTTTATCTGTCATCAACATTTTGTTATCAAATTTTTTTTTTGCAATTTTCGTATAATAATTTTTTATTAACTAACCCATTGAATCTTTTCACCTATTATCTAGTTTATTTTCATAATTGTCTCCACACTCCTTCACTAACATCTAATCTTTCTAAACATGTGTATATTACGTAACCCTACTCACATCTTACCAATCTTCACCCCACTTAGTTACAACTTTGATTATTAATCACACATTTTAATTTCTTAATTATTTTGCTGATGTAATCAACAACCCACACTAACTGTTATTTTGATTTTGACACAAAATTAATTGTATGTATTTGCGACTGTACAGCTAAGTGAATGAATTCGCCGAAAAGAGACTCTTCGCTGAACTAATTTGTTCTTACTTCCTTTCAACGCTTGAATTTAACAGTTACTCGTTCTTGTTCAAGAAGCTCAAACAGTTGGCTAAATAATATTCGTTTAGGTTGTAACTTCCAAGGAAATAAAAGCATCGGAGTTAATAGAATGTTTGTACACTGTTACTTAGTGTGTAAGCCAAAGAATAATTTCTCTAATAATTTCAATGAAAACGATTCAATATGGACGCTTGACAGCATTGGGGGTAAACTGTATTTGAGTCCAAGCATATGAATGACTGACTGACTATCTAGACTACATAAATGTGTATGATTTTGTTAGTGCTATTATCATTTTGCACTACTTTATTGAATTCGATGTTTAATGAGATTAACTGTAGTATGCTGAATGACATTTATTTGCAATACTGAATTCTGATGAAAACAGTTGATATTTGCTTAGGGTATATAATTTGCAAATCTAAATAATTACCTGTAGGAATTCTGTCTAGACATACAATAAGGAGAAATACAGTTTTGTTCAACGAAGGAATATTTCTTTTCAATGATTCCTTTTTCAAAGTGTACAGTCATATTTATTGTTACTGGAAATGGCGATAAGTAGCACCAGACATACAATGACAATGAGTGATTCTATATTTGGCATTTATGTACAGTTATACCTCACTGTCTTCACTTGTTTGCCCTTTTTACATAATGGTCACGATTGCAGCCATTGAATGCGTTTCAGTGTTATTTAATTTTTCTTTTATTGAACATTAGGTAGTAATTAGTGTCATGCTGAAACGGTAGGAGACGAAAGACTTGGTAAGGGAAATCGGTATCTCTATATAGCCAAATTATGCACACCTTATCTTCAACGCACAATTTGCACAGATCATCGTGTTGTGGCCTTCATATTGTGTTTCTTTGTGTTCCTTTCGCATCTCCCATATACCTCCACTGTATCATTTGCCTTCTCTGACAGTGAATGTATCTCGTTTCTATTTGATGTTTTTATGCCGATGAATGTCTCTTTATATACTACTGATAAGATTTATCAGTAGCATTCGCCATAATGTATCTAGTCCTTCGTTTGCTGCAGTTCAGAGTGCACCGTGATGGCTAGCCACCTAGAATGGTGGCCACATTGCAAACTTGACGGATAGGATTCATTTTGCACTAACATCAAGGACTAGATGCATAACATTGGTTCCTACCTTGTGTCCATTAAAACATTATTCCTTAAATAGCAGGTTAATGTGACTTTGTACAATGTTGCTTTTTTATACTTGTTGCACATTACTATGGTTTCATCAACATACCTATTATAAAAAGTGACCCTAGCGTTCAAAACACTAACCAAATATTCAACATATGACAAATATACGCAATTCAATAATGGCATTAATTGGGTTGCTTATAACAACATCTATCGGCTTGTCTAAAGGATTCATTTTCAAAAGTAAAACGAACATTACCAGTGCTTAGTAATAATAACAATAACAACTTCCAAATGTGCTGGACGAGTACTCACAAAGATTAAAAGAAGAAATGTAGTCACATAAAATACTAATAGTCTTGATTAAAAGCAAGTTAGTGCACAAAACGTTTACATCATAGGAGTACGGCGGTGTAATTCAGCTGTGCGATGTTAAGAAAATCCACACAAAAAGCATATCATTTAGAAAAAATTTAAAATAACACTTTTGAAAATCTGTAAGTTTTTACTGTGCGTCACTGGCACAGCAGTAGAATGCTCGCCTACCATGCATGTGGTTCGGGGTTCGATCCTTGGCCGATGCACTCTTTTACCTCTCTAAGCCAGTAATAAGACGGAAGTTTGGGCATGAGGTTGGCTAGCAACCCCATCCCGTAAAAATAAACACCACTGCTACCGAAAGTTTAGAGCTATAGTTTGAAGCCCTATGTTCCAATAGAAACGTGAAGGAATAAAATAAATAATAAAAATTTTTTTAAGGCGCTCGATTATATCCTATTGTTTACAGACATCAGTACATTATTGTAATCCTTTTAAAGTTAAATTTTAAAAAAGTTCATTTTATGATAATATAAACAACATTAGATCAATGTTTGTTAACTTCGAATGAGTACACGCTTGATCACTCAATATATATATATATATATATATATATATATACATATATACAGAGAAGTCGATTAACAAAGTTAATTTAGTTAGGAAAATTTACTCTTCTCACTGATACTGTTAAATAAAACTATTCTATAATTATCATAAAGATAATGAAATCTGTTTATAATAGCAATACTTTATCGTAAAGTGTTCGACCACAGTCTACTAACTTATTTCTACAAATGAAATTATAGCCTAGAATAAGAGATAAAAATAATGCGATAGCAGTCGAGATATGTAAGTTGATATGTATAGAATGAGAAAAGGTTGATTAAAATTGTAATATTGACTAACCAAGTTGATGGAAAGATAATTATAGTGTTAAAACTAACAGACTGAATGTAACACTTTGAAAAAAACGACTGTAGAAATATACCCGTTTTCAGCTAGTTCCTTATCAGAGGCTCTGCACTAACACAGTTTTAAAATTAAACCAGTCTTGTGATGAATTATTAATTCCGAGGTATAGGAAGGAAGTGAAGGGTGGACAAATTTATCAATATATATATATATATATATATATATATATATATATAAGCGTAGAAACTCCATTATGGATAAGATTTTATTTTGATAAATCACACACTGTTGTACAGGTATATTAACTGATGACGTTTCGAGCACAAACTATTGCTCATAATCATATCAATAGTTTGTGCCAAAACGTTATCAGTTAATATAACTGTACAACACTGTGTTATTTGTCAAAATAAAATCTTATCCATAATGGAGTTATACTCTACCACAGGATATTTTCACTGCAACTGTCAGAGCAGAGCAGGAAACACTACGTGACATCACGGAAGAATCATGCGTGGAAGACCATTGGAACTCTCTGAAGGTAATTTTCAACGAAACGTGTTCAACGGTTTTAGGAAGAAAGAAGAAACAAGACAAGGAATGGCTCTCAACGGACACTTGGAAGCTAACAGAGGAGAGGAGAATGGTGAAAGGGAAAATGATTCAATGCAAAGATGGACAAGAGAAAGAGACGCTGAGCTCAACTTACACAGCACTGGACAAAGAAGTGAAGAAGAATGCCAGGAAGGACAAAAGACAATTCTACGACAATCTGGCCACTGAAGCTGAGAAGGCAGCAGGCAAAAGGGACCTGAGGACATTATATCAGATAACCAAGTCTCTATCCGGGAAGAGATCAACACAAGTGAAACCTATAAAAGACAGTCAAGGAAACCCAATTACCAAGGAAGAAAGATAGATTAAACAATAGGCGGACCACTTCAAAGGACTCTTGAACCGACCACCACCTGCAACCCGTCCAGAAATACCAACAGCAGCACGTACACAACTGCAAGTTGACACCGATCCTCCAACGAAAACTGAAGTCCTGAATGCAATCAAGCTTCTGAAAGCTGGAAAAGCAGCTGGACCAGATGGAATACCCCCGGAAGCACTGAAAGCGGACCCAGAAACGACAGCAGATATGCTGACTCCATTATTGCAAAAGGTCTGGAAAGAGGGAAAGGTACCTACTGACTGGAGGAAAGGTTACCTCGTGGAACTACCAAAGAAGGGCGACCTAGGACTCTGCAAGAACTGGCGAGGAATCATGCTCCTGTCGACGCCAAGTAAAATCCTGAGTCGCATCATCCTGGAGAGAATAAAGGACGCACTGGATACAGAACTCCGACCAGAACAAGCTGGATTCAGGAAAGGCAAATCATGTTCTGACCAAATTGCAACTCTACGCATCATCATCACGGAACAAAGCATGGAATGGCAATCAAATCTCTACCTCAACTTCCTTCATAGACTTTGAGAAGGCCTTCAACAGCGTTGACCGCGAAGTAATTTGGAAACTACTCGAGTACTACGGCGTACCCCAAATATTCATCAACCTTATTCAACAGCTGTACGACAACAGCACATGTCAAGTGATCCACAACGGAAAACTCAGCGAAGCGTTTGGAGTAAACACAGGAGTCAGACAAGGGTGCTTGTTATCACCAATGATATTCCTAATTGTGGTGGACTGGATTATGCGTCAGACAGTGGGAAACGAGAAGACAGGGATATCCTGGACCGACGTGAAGAACCTAGAAGACCTGGATTTCGCGCGTGGATGATTTATGTTTGATGTCACACAAAATCGAAGACTTACAAGCGAAAACCGACAAACTGGTCGAAGAAGCAGCCAGAGAAGACAGAACTCCAGGTGAACATAGACAAGACGGAGGTTATGAAAATAACCAACCAACAACAACAACAACAGCAGCAGCAACATCCAGCGCCAATCACCATCAACGGGAGGGATTTGAAAGAGGTTACTTCATCCACTTATCTAGGGAGCATTGTCTCAACTACAGGAGGAACGGACGAGGATGTCAAATCGAGAATCGGGAAGGCGAGAAACACATTCATCAACCTGAAACCAATCTGGAAATCTTCGTCACTCAACTCAGCATCAACAACAAAGTGATTCGGATTTTCAATACAAACGTCAAGTCAGTCAGTTCTTCTATACGGATCAGAAACTTGGTGGGTCACCAAGAATATTTCCAACAGCCTGTTGCAGACCTTTATCAACAACTGTCTTCGCTCTATACTGAAGATCAGATGGCCGGAAAGAACAAGAACCAACAAGAAACTATGGGAACAAACAAAACAAGAACCAATCGCTCAACAAATATGCAGGAGAAAGTGGAGATGGATTGGACACTCGCTGAAGAGGCCGCTGGGTGACATCGCGCGTCAGGCCAAGGCTCGAGTGGAACCCGAAAGGGAAGCGACGAGTGGGACGTCCAAGGGTGACATGGAGGAGATCGTGTGAAGAGGAGTTGAAACAGTATGGACTAACATGGATGCAGGTGAAAAGTACAGCAGAAGACAGAAGCAAGTGGAGACGTGTAGTTGAAGCCCTATGTTCCACTAGGAACCCAAGGGAACAATAATAATAATAATACAGTGCCCAAGTTTTATACTTATATTAGTTTAGAAACGTTGACGAGGAACTAACCCAAAAGTAATATATTTCGCTCCTTTTGTTGTTTCTTATCTAAATGTGCAATACTTTTGAACAACAAGGTCAGTCATACCCTCTTCAATCATCGGTACTTTCGTGAGGCAAACTCACTACAGTTAACCCCAATGTGTTTAGTAATCGAGTAATTGATTAGTTCTTACTGTTGTCTGGAAAACAGAGCACTATATTTTCTGGAATATATTTGCAGGTAACACGTTTCAAACAGCCAGTGTAACAAACCTTACAGAATCAGATAGATTTATACAGACGTATGAAGTAACCCAAATTTAGTCGTGCACTTATCATTGAAATAGTTTCTGATTTAAAAAGAAAGATCCTAAGGGCAAAAGGAAGTCTTCTTTATTGCTTAATAAAAAAGTCAAATCTACATCTTATCAATTTTTTTTTGTTTTCCTGCTACTCTTCCCCCTACAGATTAATCATGTCGTCTGATAAAGGCTTTGAATACACTAAGCCTTTAAATTAAGCCATGTGATGTAGATGAAAAAGTGATTGAGTCATTTTTCCACTATTATATATCTCTTGCAAACCACTGTGGAATGTTGGAATTATATAATTTTTCTGTTTCCCTTTCTAATCAACGTGTAAAACACTGAATACCATTGATCTTAGTTCTGAACTCGCAACTATTTATGTACTTTTCACTATAGTTACCCAATTATTATCCACCATTCTCAAATGTGTTATAAAGTTAAATATGATTAACTCTAGTGCTGAATATAATGTGTATGTGTTGTGAAAAAAAGTGCTCGGATCATTTTGCCAAGAACTAAATAATAATGCATTTGGCAAGTTGAATGTATATATTATGACCATAATCAGAATCGAAGAACAATAGGCATACGTCAGTCAGTGATCGTGTGTAGCTAATAAAAACAGAACTCTGTGTAGTAACATGATATAATAATGTATCAGTTTATTAAAATATTGAATATTTCACTTCATTGAAACATAACTGAGTGTCAACATCACTAAATGAAAAATATATATATATAGTGTGAGAATAGAATTCATTCTTTAAAAGACTGCAGACTGGTCTTAACTCGTAATTCATTTTTTCCATGAGTTTGGTACAGTATCAACGTGTGGTTTCTGCATCAGAAAAAGCTTTCGACAATCCTGTCCTTTTCTGATACTGTTTGATTAATGATAATTTTAGGCTGTTTGTATGTACTTTGCATTAGTCAGTACTGTCTTTGGTTAAAGTAGCGAAAAACAGCCAGCAAACACCAAAAATTGGCTCCAGTTTCTCGTAGAAGTGGCTATAGACGCATAAAACCCAATTATTCTCTATTTCTGCAGCTTTAGCAGATACTCATCGCATATACGCGTCGGTGGCATAGCGGTTAGGACGCTCGCCGACCATGCACATGGTCCGGGGTTCGATCCCCGGTCGATGCACTCCTTTACTTCGCTAAGCCAGAACTAAAGCTGGTGAAGAGGAAAGGTTAGGCATGAGGCTAGCAACCCCATCCTGTAAAAATAAACACTGCTACAGAAACTTCAAGCCTCTAGCTTGAAGCCCTATGTTCCACTGGGGACGTGAAGGAATAAAAAAAAAAAAAAATACGCGATAAGTTACTGAGCGAGAGTTTCGATTTCGAGAAGAAAATTTCTAAAAAAAATCATTTTGTACTACTCACAAACTCCTTCACATAAAGTGGTTGCATCTGAATGCATAACCATCAGTAGCCCGACAATACTTTTTCAGAGTCATTATCCCTCCACATATGCATGGTTTAGTCCTCCCTATCGACCTATTTTTCACAGAGAAGTCAAAAACAAAATCTAGAAGACACTTGCAACGAGGATTATGATTAGCATCCATTTGTAATGCTGAGCAATCTGTTTGGCCGAATCAAGGTCTTTTGACTTTGGTGTCTATTGTTTACTCTTGACGGGCTTTTCTTAGTATGTTGTTTTTAATATATTAGTGAATGATATTTGTTAGTCCACTATCATTAATTTATATTAGTGTGTTTTATGTTATTATTAAAAAACAGGCTTAGTACATTATGGACACTGAGGGATGGGCCACAGGAAATCTCTTAGTTTGTGTGTAGCCTGGGATACTGATCGGATGCGCAGACCCAAACAGGTGATTGTCTTAAGGGACCAACCCTCGAGCCTTCGACTTGAAGTTTGATCCACAAGGCAGTGGAACAAGATCAGTAGCTGCGTTCCTATGGTTACTGGTGATCAAAACTAATTCACATGCCATTCTATCTGTTTGGATCTTGGTGTCCATATACACCATAGGTTTTGATTCGGGTTTCTCCAACTCCTCTAGGCATACCTACATGCCCACCAGTCTGCTGTAGATACCAGACATTCACATTCACCCTTTCACTTTTGTAAGGAACTACTCCTCTACCACGTGAAAGCAGTGAACGGGACTTACTTGGCACAGGCTAGGAGCGAGTGGCCAGATGATAGGATTTTGGGAAGAAGACGGAATTTCAGTCACCTATGGCAGCATCAAAGCGTTTAGTGGGGAGGAGGGAGAGGCATTTTAAGGTGTATTACATCATGGTAATCCAATAGTAACTGGATAAACTGACATTACTGCTAATAAAGATGTGAGAATTCTTCTTCTGCTATGAATTATTCAGATTGCTCCTTTAAATTTACTTAGCCTTACAACTGTTATTGCCATTGTTATTACTATTGTTAAAGCTTTCTTAACGGTTGTCGTTTCCATGTGATCATTGTCTTATCATTGAGTATGTTGTTTATTTTTCAAAATCTGCATTTACCAAATAACGCCATCTCCTTTAATTTATTATTTATGCCTGAAGAATAAGTTGGATATCGTGGGAAAATATTTAAACTTCAATATAAGGGAACTTTTTCCAAGTTAATTAACTATTTAGGTGTTTCTTAATCTATTTATCGAAGTGATTGAAGTAGTGTATACTTAACATTGCTGGTGAGAAATTCTTCTTCACACACTTCATTTTCTTTCATCGGAGGATTAGTGCATTTGTTAATAAGTTCGGTATGGACAATAGAGACTGTTCAGAGCTGAAATTTGGTGTACTCCATAAATTATAGCTACGCGCTACTTAATTTTCATCACCTGTAGTCGAACAGTTAAGTTTTTGTAATTATAATAATTTCACCATTCTTTTTAACTACTTTAAAGTAGTATGAATTAATATGTAAACTTTTAGATTTGTTGGTTCTATTTTTGTTTTAGTAAAAACGAATGCAGACTCTTAGATAACCAATCAGTGAGGTCATCTTTTATCAGTTCATACGGAAACCATTTCATCAACTAGAGTTAATCTGTAAGGCCTAGTTTCACTGTTTCATGTAATATAACAGATGACCAGAAGGTATTAATTACTGGTATCACTAAATCACTGGAACTAAGTCACATGTCTCTAAGATCTTCGTTCTCAGATAGAACTTGTTCTGTTAGTAGCTAGCTCCTAGATCATTAGGCCACTGGGACCCGATCCAATGGCCCATGAATTCTAACTTCTACCAATTCACGGCATAGAGTGAACACTAGCCAACGTATTCGGTGAGTATCTGTCCTCACACCCGACATGCTGCAGTCTACTGGTCACTACGTCCCTTCTAGAACCACAGGTAACCAATACTTTCCCGTACAAACCAATACTTGAAAATCATTGAGATGGTTACTAGCAACAGGGGGTTCTAGAAGGAACGCAGTGACCATTAGGGTGAAGCAGATGAGGCGCGAGGAGAAATAATCGCCGAATACATTGGCTACCGGTGACGCTTTGTCCTCAATTGGCAGATGTTGGAATTCATGGGCAATTGGATCGCGTCTCAGTGGCTTAATGATCGACAAACTAGCTCACCTTGTAACCAGAATGTCCTGGATTCTAACCCTGTTAGTGGATGCGTACTGTGAAGAGTCCCAAACTCTAGGACGAAACAGCGGTCCAGTACTACCAGGTTGTCCAGTGGTTCTCTAGACGATGCCAGCTCATGATGAAATCCTGCAACCAATCAATCAAATCCCTACAAATCAATACTTGACTATCCAAACTTATTAAAGAAAATAATTATCTTAAAATTTTCGGAAAGATAATACACACAGTTATTCAGTGTCACCGAGTCAGATAACTAACTATCCTAGGTTGAGGTTGAAGGCCACTGGAAGGCGGAAAGTCAAACATACTTCCATACACACATACATTGAGTTGACCCTTTTCATGGCATCTACCTCAGCTACACTCAGCAATCGAAGGAGTACAAACTCGGGGAAGTCACGTGTCATCATGTATAGAATCTCAGAGACGGACGATTTTCAATCTTGTGCTCCATAAACACCGGATGTGTCAATTTGAAACTCCTGATTGACTTTACTATCCCTTCTCGTCAACCTGTTGGACAATGCTCATAAATGTGATGGTGGGTTTACAGAATCGTTCTACTTATGTAAGTGTCTTTACAATAGCAGTCAAATTTACAAGTACACATTGAGGTGAGCAGACTCGGTAGTTTATCCTTCACCTGCGTTGGAAATATACAACGAGTGGTGGATTTGGAACATAATGTTTCGGTAAATTGATTTAACTCTGACCCCGAGTGGAGGCTCACCATTGTACCTCAGTGGGTTGAAACTCGCGACGGACCCTAATCGGGTGCGCTCGGGCGTGTAGTTTTTGTCAGTGGGGAGGCCTCACGGTCCTCCCTTTATGTTCGTCGGTGGCACAGTGGTTAGGACTTTCGCCGACCATGTACATGGTCCGGGGTTCGGTCCTCTGCCGACGCACACCCGATAGGTATGGTCGGCCTGCAAAATTTGGGCTACCGATATCCATGCTGAAAATTCCATACTTGTACTGAAAATACAGTGTGGCATCAAGCTGTAATAAAAAAATATATCTTTTGAATTTTCAACGCCACTAATTCATTGACTGAATCTGCTTTATTATCAATATGATACTGTGCTATAGTTGCATATTTTAATCTTTGATTCAACCTTTGTTATTGGTCCACTTACATTTTATTGGATTATGTTTTGGTTCTATTGGTCCACAATGTTTGATGTGACGATGACTTGCTAATATTTTGTGATGCAATTGTAAAGCCTGATGAGAATTTACCGGAAATACATGTTTGCTTAAATTCTATTCTCTAATCATCATGGAGGGAATATTTAAGTTAAAAATTCACTATTTTACAATTTCCTACTCACTTTTCTTAGGAAATTTTTATCCAGATTATGTTCTTCTAGCGTTTTCAGTGGATTTTACTTAAGCTAACATCTATTGGAGAAATAAATTTTTGCTAGACAGTTGTTTAACTCTTGTTTGCGGATCTTTAGCGTTTGTTACATTTCAGATGATGAGAAGATTGCTATTTAACAACTGTGTGTGTGGAGCCAAATCTAACCTTATCTGTCTTCTCATTACAGTGTGAAATCGTTGTACAGTATAACAAATGAGTGGATGTTTTATTTCAAATGCAAACACTGTCAGTGTAAATGTAAATCTAGGTGGACAGACAGAATCAATATAACATACAGTTCATCTTTAATATTCATTAAATGATGTTTAATTATATGACGTAAGTGTACAGTTGACATTTGCAGTTAGTTCAGATACCTATTGAAGTTAGCATTTCTAAATATTTAACGCTGAATGACTGTGTTGTATTAACCTGCCTTACTTTTCAAATAAAAAAAGCAGTATCATTCTATAATTTACTAAAAATAAGGGTGCTTAGTATAAACCATTTATTTCCATCCTGTGGTTCATTAACGATATGGACTGATGATGTCAGTTAAGTCGAATTCCAGAGCACTTATTGATTGATGACATTGGATCACAGGAGCATTAAAAAGAAAACCAAAGGTTATTGTTATTGCGACCTAATAACTTATGTTGAAAGCTGACAATCATCAGCTCTATTTCGAATACAGCCATTTGTTCACATTGCTGAAGATCTCAATTTAAAGCTGCTTGGTGCTGCTTGATCTTCAGGAATTCTGTATCTGGTGCTATCAGTTTGCAATGAGAAAATGAAGCAGAATAAATCTATCACTGTGACTATGCATCTTGTAATCATAAAATATCAGAAACACAGATATGTTATGTGACTTTCTTAAATTTTTTTGTGTACAATCAGATTTTTCATAAGCTCTTCTTTAACAAGTATCTATAAATATATCATGCTTACGGCTAGTTTCTTTCACAAATCTTAGCAAACAAACAATAAATTTTATCCAGTATAATGAACTTTTAGTACTTTGTCACCTCCGTTTGGAAAATATACAACTTATGTACTGAAAGTAGTTTGTAAAAACATTATTCTTTGGTGGAAATAGAAAAAACTAAATTCATATAATTTGAAATTTCAAATGCTGAAAGAAGTATGGGAAATGCTTTCAAAGACTGTAGAGTATTTGAAAAGTAGACTATACATATATATATGTTTACTTATGATGCAGGAATGTGCGTCAGTGGTTCGGTGTTAGAGCGCTCGCCAACTATGCATGTGGTCAGAGATTCGACCCTCGGCCGACGTACGCCTAAACCTCACTAAGCCGACAGTAAATTCGGTATAGAGGAAAAGTTGAGATTGAAGCTAGGAACTCCTCCTCGTAAAAATAAACACCACTGCTACCGAAACTTCAAAGCTCTAGCTTGAAGCCCTATGTTCCATTGTGAATGCAAAGGAATAAAATATGCTGTATGGATAGAAATCAATTGTTTCAAGGTTAATTTCTGCAACCAGTAAGTTAATGCAAAATAGGAAAAACTTGACGGCTATTTTGATTTGTTTAGGAGTGTCCACTAGTCCCCATTGGTAGCATAATTGAAGACCTCCATATTGCGTGGTGAGAAAGCCATCATTCAGACACTGCTAAAATAGAATGGTCCATGAATTATAACTTTTGTTTATTCATAATGTAGCACCACCTATATGCATTCATTGAAGATTATAAGTCTTCAAACAAAAGTTAGCTGAGACTACCGCTCAAAAATTACAATTGATAATGATAATTAAAACCCTAGATAGCTGATTAAGTAGTCAGTCACTAATGTCCACTGGTTTAGATTTCAAGTGTTGCTTTTGTGGAAATTTCATGAGTAACCAAATCCACGTAGAAATCAATCGAATCTACACAAATTCAACACTTTAAAATGAATCACTGGTCAATAATTTAGGTTCAGATACTGCTGTTGAAGTATTCAAATACATTTTGATTACGTAATCATTTTCCCTTGAGGTTAACGAAGGTGGTAAAAAATTAGATAGCTATTCCAACTGCAGATGGAATCCGGAAACTATAAAAATCTTTCAAAATGCACAGGCTTTGTATCATTCTCTCAATATTATGCAACACTGCATATTCAAATGAATCACAGTTGTTCTCTTCACTGAGTATTGTAAATGCATTCAAGATCTTAACAGATCCTGTATTCAGTCAACACTGAGTGACTGAAATTTATGGGTAAATAACTTAATCGATAAGTCACTTATTTCAGATGTGTTAATGCGGCTGAGTCTCATATATCCAATTTAATTGATTTTGAAAGTATGTGTTGAAATATACCAGTAAGGTATTTAACTGTTTCTCAACCTTCGTAGTGAACACTAATCTTCTAAAAGCGAAATATTCTGCAGGCACAACCCAGTTTTCCTTCAGTGTATGCCGAGATCCAAGAAGTGGAAGCACCCGTACCTCATTTTCTATTGTAAACTGAATTCTGTCTATGCTTGAATAAATGTTTAAGCAGATTTATCTCATGATTCATGTCATGATATGAAACAATTACACAGTGAAGTTTGACCGATAGATTTATCACCATTCCTTACAAGTGTGCAATGAATGTATTCATAACAATGGGTTGTACTCCATTCAGAAATTTTTAGGACTAACATTAACCATATTTAGTCACTATAAAAATATGGCAAATGCATAGTATGGTATTCAGGTATTGGTAAAACAAAGAGTTTGATAACATTGTTCATTGACCAGTAAAAAGGAATGAATATTTAATTCATGTTGTGGATAAACCAGTAGCCATAGGAGTTGGTGAAAGGCTCTATCAAGTGAAAAATAAACGGAAAACAGAAAGTGAAGGTGACGAAGAAAGTTGTTGTGAGGTATTGTATTATTCTCATGTAAGGAAAAAAGGGAATTCAATGAAATTTGAAAAGAGTTAGTGTTTACGCAATATTAAAACCAATGAATTAAATTAGAAATAAATTAAGGCAACCAAAAGATCCGTCAAATTACGTGAAGGGAAATAATGTACTGCCGTTTGCATGGTTTGTAATGTAAGTTAAACCTCCGGATAATTAAAATTTTAACGTTCCATGTGGAGATCAAATGCTATGGTGGAAAGCGAAGAATAATTCCCATGGGAATAAAGGGTGACTGTTTATAGTTGTAATTAAAAGTGGGAATTCAAGATTGCATGATAGTTTCAAGAGTTAAATAACCTTCTGCATACATTTACCCAATTTCCAAATGCATGTGGAAGCGTCTTCGTCAGTACCCTTTTACAAAAATATGATTTCTTCATATAATGTTGAAAATTAATATCTTTATGTAATTTCAGTCTTCCGACTGTATCTAACAAAATATTTCTTCAGGATGAGAATAATTAATGCGAACAAATGTTTCAAATAAATTCTCCAACATCCCCTACAATTATAAATCCGATAATTTTAGCATACTGTAGCTACTAAAGACAAAGTAGAACTGCATCAGAAAGTATGCTAGTACAAGATAGAATAATAATCAGTGAGTTTTGATTATCATTTCAATGGTTAACGAGAACATGAGATAAAATAAAAAAACTCAGCGACGCATTTGTGTATTAGTAATCAACGAAAGCATGGGTTTCAGGCGGTGTGAGAGACAATATGAATACTACAAAAACATACAGACAACTGAAAAAAATAGAAACTTCAGCATACAACAGATTTGAATGCTATCAGTAAGGTTCATTTAATTATTCGTTTTGCTTGTGAGTAAAAAGAAAGTAACAGTATATCCTTCACAGAATTCCTCCTTACGGTTGGATTTAGGAGGAGAATTAGGAAGAACATTTGGACTGCTCAATGCATCTATTTTCATAGTTTCATACGGCATCAGTTAAAAATAAATTTAGTTAAGCGCCTTAATCATGGAATAAGACGTATGTATTCAGGTGATTGCATTAATGAATAAATGTGTAAACTGAAATTTACTTTACAAGAAAACTGTTGTGCAAACAACTTTAAAAAAATTACCTGATGGACACCATATATAACGAAACATATCCAGAGTTGAGTTGTAAAGGTGAGATTGTCGGTGATAGTGTAAAATGCCAACTAGAGAGATAGGCTGACAGAATATTTCCTGCAGCTAAGTTGGTACTAGGCTTCTTAACTAAGCCAGTATTCAAGGATAAATTACCAATGACTACCTCATCAATGTGTATCCATTAGTTAAACTATTTTTGTGGAGTTAGTTATGCTGGGCGCACTGAGACGACTTTGTCCATGCGCGTGTGTGAACGTGTACCAGTATGGTCAGGTGAAGTCTCAACCAAACGCGTTTATAACTCCGTTTTATCTCATTTTGTGAACACTGGACATAGAGTTAAACTTGATAGTATACCACGTCTTCAGTAATTTATTCAGGGAAGCTCGATCGCGTTTCCTATCAGTAACCGAAGTGGTAGCAGCCAACAGCAGAAAACCTTATACTCTGTATTCAGAAGAAGTTTTTCCAGTCACTTTGTTTCCCTGGGTCTACAACAAGGTCAAAATTTATTTATAATTAACACTGTAAACATCTGTCACTGTTTTCCTTATTACAATGGTTTTATTCACACACTTATTTCTGACCCTTCACAATTTCAAGGACTTTCTTATTAAGTCTATTGCCTCAGGTTTACATGATATTTTTCACATTTGTTACTGTATTCATACAAACATTTTCTTTCCACTTTATCAAAATTTTTCATTCCTTAATAGTTGTCCATTATTAGACCATCGCACCATCGTTTATTCCTCCTTCATACAGACGAAATTTCAGTACTTACATGTTTTGTGCTGGGAAAATCTGTACAACGGACAGACTGGGCAATGAAATAAGGAAAATAAAATACGCAATACACGAGAACGGATATCCGTAAAAATTTGATGAAGTCTCCATGATGAAAACAGATAGATAATACTGTTGTAGAAGATGCACAGGAAAAGTATTTATATATTTATATATATAAGAATTACTTTGCCGACCAAAGGAGTTACTGGCGTTGAAAATTCAAAAGATAATAGCTAAATCATTCTTCACGAAAACATTATGTTCCGAATCCACCACTCGTTGTATATTTCCAATGCAGGTGAAGGATAAACTGCAGAGTCTGGTCATCTCAATGTGCACTTGTAAATTTAACTACTATCTATTGTAAAGACACTCATATAGGTAGAACGACTCTGTAAACCCTACATCACATTCATGAGCATTGTCCAATGGGTTGACGAGAAGGGATAGTAAAGTCAATCAGGAGTTTCAAATTGACACATCCGGTGTTTATGGAGCACAAGATTGAAAATCGTCCGTCTCTGAGATTCTATACATGATGACACGTGACTTCCCCGAGTTTGTACTCCTTCGATTGCTGAGTGTAGCTGAGGTAGATGCCATGAAAAGGGTCAACTCAATGTATGTGTGTATGGAAGTATGTTTGACTTTCCGCCTTCCAGTGGCCTTCAACCTCAACCTAGGATAGTTAGTTATCTGACTCGGTGACACTGAATAACTGTGTGTATTATCTTTCCGAAAATTTTAAGATAATTATTTTCTTTAATAAGTTTGGATAGTCAAGTATTGATTTGTAGGGATTTGATTGATTGGTTGCAGGATTTCATCATGAGCTGGCATCGTCTAGAGAACCACTGGACAACCTGGTAGTACTGGACCGCTGTTTCGTCCTAGAGTTTGGGACTCTTCACAGTACGCACTCATCGACAGGGCTCGAATCCAGGACATTCTGGTTACAAGGCGAGCTAGCTCGTAGATCATTAGGCCACTGGGTTGAGATCCAATGGCCTATGAATTCCAACATCTGCGAATTCAGGACATAGCGTGATCGGCAGCCAATGTATCTGGCGACTATCTGTCCTCACACCTGACCTGCTTCACCCTACTGGTCACTACGTTTCACTGTTCCATTTTGCATCATAATACTGAAGTCTTTTTCTCCTCCAGTTTTAGAAACTTCTATGTGCCTTCCAATGCATCATTAATCTTTTTAATGTGATCACTTTTATTGAGGAGAACTAGTCTTCATCTGTTTTCAGGTTTTGTAATTACCAGTCTTTTGTCATTTATTACTTTCTTCAGTTCTTCTTTGTGTACCTTTGTCAAGAAACGTTTACCGTCATATTTGATGTTTTGTACTGGTAACAGCAATCCACTAGACTGGATTTAATGTGCTGTAATTCCAGGCTGGAGAATGCAGCTACATTCCTTGTCTGACTAAAATGGGTGGTCGACTTATTTGCGTCTATCGCAAAATTTTGATGTCAATAACTCGATGTTACTTTAAAATACATTATTGGTGTAAGTAACATAACCGTCAATATTCATTTACTATAGAAAACAACAGATTTAATTGATTAAAGATTTCCATTAAAAATCTCAAAAAACTGATCACTGAACAAGGAACATTCTTTTCGATAACTTCTTCATAATGTTCTACAGTTATACACCCTTAATAATTAGAGAATTAAGTGAAGGCTAGCTCATAATGACACAAAAATTTTAAGAAAACTTAGACAACAGCGGCTAATATGTGGGATGAAAAATGTATTAGAGATTGGATTTCAAATTCCTGCATGAACAAATGGGAAGAAATAAATTGGTGAATAGTGACTGGCAGTGGAATTCAGAATGCGCATTTCGTCTTACTTGCGACTCATCAGCCACGTGCGACTGCATTTCCCAGTGAGCGTTGGTGTTCCCATTGAGGCTCAAACTCAGTAAATACAGTTCCAAACGCAAAAGCGTTATCTACTGGACCACTTAAACCACGAGAGCCACCTATTGTGCAACGAGTACCATTGATTATTTATTCAGTTCGTTGATTTGACCGAAGCGTATTCTCACCATTATTTGAAGTTTCACACAGGATATAGTTCCTTGAAAGCCATATATATACAATTGTATGGCTTGATAATAATTTCGGTGCAAAGAGGCCTCTTCATTGGGAACATCATCACTCACTGGGAAATGCAGGTGCTTGCAGTTGATGAGTCCCAAATAGGCGGGAATGCTCACCCTAGATCCCACTGCTAATCACTCTCCGCCAGATTACTTCGGATTAGATCCTCAGACATTTTTGTAGCATCCGCACAAGCAGGCTACATGTCAACAAAGGCCGAATGCTTCAGTCGAATAAGTCAACAGGAAAATCGAAATTGAATTAAATAATAAATAGGAAGAAAAATTGGTGATGAAATCCCTATTCAGTAAATTTCATCAAAACACACCTCCTCTTTGACTAAAGTGACTCGGTGCCAAAGAACAGATAAAGGTATAGAAAAAAATAACCGTAAAATTAAAGGACCTCATATATGATTCCTATCTGTAATTCCGCGAGAGCGAAATCATAGGGATTGGTGTTATCACACTCCCTAATTTCTTTTGAAAATTACTAATCCTCCCTGAGACGAAAAACCAAAATTTCAGCGAGGAAAATTCTAGTTACTTTGTGATTTATAACGACCTAAACCAATATTATTACACTTTCACTCACTGTCGAATTTTACACACACATACCTGGAAAACAGACATTTTATCATCTATTGTAATTTATAAATAAATACCACAGTACAGACATGTAAATGAAACAGTCGCAAAGAGGATTTTCTTTTCTAAATTCTTTGTTTTATTAACAAAATGAAAAATTATCGTAAAAGACGTACTTTTGATAAAGTAGGCTAGAATGTAGCGCACAATAATACGTGAAATGTCTAGCATTTTAAATTTGTGATATTGTCACCCATCCACCCTTAACAAATAAAGCACAAATTTCACTCTGTGTCTAAAGGGAGCCAGATAATAAGTCAAAGGATTCACTGGCTACATTTATTTTTGACGTCAAATAAAAGATTATTTTAGTAAAGGGTGATGCAAACCGAAGCAGAATTCTTGAAATGTTTTTATAATCACTGCATTATCGAAATATAATGAGTGACAGTTTCTTGCACTTGTCCCCTTGCTGAAGGCGGCAGTATTCGTGAAATCCTGTGTCCATCAGTATTAATCCTAAAGCGAAAAAAAACTGCTTTTGCTTTTGAAGAATTGTAGATGAGGTTCACGACTTTAATAGTTTGAAATAATAATCTTGTTTGTATGTAGTTGACGCAGAAAGCCACATTAGAGTTGAAGATGGATCAATAAAGTTTTCATTCAAGTAACATCTAAAGGCTCAACTACTGGTATCAAAAAGGGAAATGCAAACTGCTGTGAACTGATTTCCTATTCGTCTTAATATTATAACAGGTAGTTGATTATCTGAAAACATATGTCGGTTAAAGCGAACAATCTCACACTAATTAATTCACATTTCTGAAAGTTTAAAATAAGACATATAAGTGAAAAATATTGTTTTCAACTAGATCTTATTCAGGTTACACTCTGATATATGAAGTACATTAAAAACAGAGGAAATTGTAGTTCATCAGAAACTCCCTTTTCAGTAAATTTATTTACTCAGCTGTTGATTTAATGCATTCTTAAAGGTCTTCGTCTGTTAAAAGACTATGACTTAATCTTCTAAAGACATCAGTATCTTGTCATAAGATTAATTCACTTTTGTGTTTCTCAGTGAGTGAACTAAAGGACCTGTTATTGACTGTTCATTTTGTGTTACATTTTATTCGGTCAGCTGGAGGGGTGTGAGCGGTATTCCTACATTTTTATTTTTGCTATTCTGACTGACTAACTACTTTAATCAATATAATTTACATACCGACCAAACAATTGCATATACCTGTGATCATTTTTCTTATTCCTTCATGTTCCCAGTGGAAAATAGGGCTTCAGGCTAGAGACTTTAAGTTTCTGTAGCAGTGTTTGTTTTTACAGGATGGGGTGGATAGTCTTACGCCCAACCTTTCCTCTTTACCGGCGAGCGTTCTAACCGCAGTGCTACCAACGCACCTGTGATCATAAAAATGTGTAAATAGATTTTGAAAACTCTCCGCTTAACTAATATATAAATAGTTTTGAGTCTACGTTTAATTTTAACTGATGACAGTAATTTTTCTGTTAGTGATAAAAGTTAAGTGTGGTAATATACGCGGGCAATAATGATAGTAATGATAATAATAATAATCTTAGATCCAGTAGTTAATGTAGATGGTGAATAATGAAGATAGCATGCTAATGTAGACACTTTAGTAAGTGAATTAAGTCAAAATCTTATAAAACTAGAAATGATGTATTACGAAGGATAAAGTGGATAGATAATCAAATTTAAAGTATTACTTCGCAAGGATTTGATTGATTGAAGTTAGATGACAAGCTGAAATCATTTGAAGGACCATTAAAACCAGAGTGCACTGGTGGGTTATTCAAGTGCGCTACCGATGAGTCTCAAACTAGGACGAAACAGATGTCCACTACTTCTTGGTTTTTAGTGATTCTCCAACTCACACTAACTTGTGGTTCAGTTTAAAAGTATTACATTCATAGAATAAGTGAGAAGTTTCAATTAGTCAGTTCAGTTTACTTGGGCCAATGGGGAAAAGAAATAGAAAAAACCTCTTTTGAACGCTCAGAGAGGAGCAAGTTTGACATTTTTCAAATGTTTAGTTGGAATACAATGAACAACTGTGAAAGTGCCTCTTCTACGCACTTGGTGATGTGTCAGTGGTTCAGAAGTAGGATGCCCACCAACCACAAATGTGGTCTGGGTTCGAGTACCGCCCGGAGCACTCCTAAACTTCATTTAGCCGGTATTAAGTCCGGTAAAAAGGGAAGGTTGAGCGTAAGGCTAACGATCTGATTCTGTAAAGTAGCAACACTGCTGCTACGGAAACTTCAAATTTTAAAACCTGAAGCTCTATTTTCCACTCGGAAAGCAAAGGAATATATATATCCGCTAGGTGACTACTTTCTATCCAATGAAGCAAATTTAGGCATCTTATCAATTTTATTTGTTAAGTTTAACAACTTTAGATACAAAATTATACTTATGAAGACCAAAATATCACCTTAAACGTAGATAGGATTGATTCATTCTCATAAGAGATGAGAAGTGGGATCACAAAAAACTTAGAAGAACAGCTGGTAAGCCATAACCAAATACGGTTAAAAAGAAACTTGCGTTTTGCGTTCACGCTCTGACTACTTTTACTCAACTGCAAACCTCTTATCAGTGCAAATTAAGACTGAGAAGCATATAGTGGTAATATACTAACAGACATAACCGGTGATGTTCAATGGGAATTACTAAAATGCTACTCCACTGACGTCCACCCAATGGGAACATAGTTTTCCCTCTTCAAAACAATATCTCCAGCTATCAGAATTTATTAAAAAGAATAGAAATCTTTTTGTGATCAACACTTTTGAGTCAGCCCACCTTAAACCACTTCGGTAATTTTATTTTGTTTGATAACTGACAGAATAACTGTCGACTTTAAAATCAAGGTTGAGGACATTAAACCTTAGATACAATGTACCAATTATAGGTCTATCCAGTTAAAGGTATAAAGAGTACATAAATAATTATTGAAACCAAATGTTAGTCGCCTGAAAATAACATTTCACATTGTCACTTACTACTTGTGAAGAAAAGTTATATGTGAAGTTAGAGATGAATGTATAGGTCGTCTGAGTCAAGTTCTTAACGTGCAGCGACGCCAGAAGAAGTTAGTAGTCTGAAGATAAATTCAAATATTATTACTCTTTATATTTATAGTTTGTATTTCATTACAAAAATTGTTGATATGGTTTACTGTCCTGTTTCATTTCGTTCCAATACTGTGGAAGAGACAGGGAAGACAGGATTTCAGGTGAACGTAGACAGGGCAAATGTGATGAAGACATTCAGCTAATAACAAGCACTAAAAACCACTAGTTGGAAAAAGGAAAGAGAGCAAGTGGTATTACCCTTCAAACCTTCGAAGGGGACCTGAATGGAAGGTGATAAATTTTGTATCCAATGTTGATGTGAAGAAGACTATGTGAAGAAAGGATGAAAGCTTGTGTGCAGTTGCCGAGCCAGCTGCAAGTTATGGCAGAGGACTGAGTACAATGGAAATGTGCTTATGAAGACCTACGTTCCACTTGCAATGAAATAAACAAAAAATAATATTGTGGGTTGTGAAGGCATTGGTGAACATATATAAATATCGACTTCTAACTTCATACATTTATATTTTTGCCATTGATTCACAGTGACTACATTTCTCCTAGAAATCAATCAATTAAGACATCGTCATATATCTTAGAAATTTTAAGCGTTAATATCAGTAAAAAGTTTGAGCATTGGGTATTAGATCAAATAAAGTATAATTATATTTCAATAGTTTACACACAATGATAAGTTTTGTTATTGGTAATATTTCAAACAAAATTACTACCCCTGTTCATTCATGAATGAGCAAAAAAAAAATAATGAACTATATATATGAGTACAAATCATAAATGTGTGAACAAAACAATTCCAACAGTGGTGTGAACACGGGCAGTGATTTTGCTCGAAATATTACCAATAACAAAACTTATCATTGAGTGTAAACTATTGAAATATAATTATACTTTATTTGAATTTTAAGCGTATTTAGTTCTAAAATATTTCCTCTTCATACAGAATTTACATGTAAAACAATAATCTGAAGTAAATCATTTGTGGCAGTGTTGTTGCATATGGAGAGAAAACCAATTCTGTATATTTTTTCTTCAGTTCCTTCAAGAATAACTTAGCATATAGTTAGAAACTAATTAAATATGCGCGCAAGTTCATGTATTGGTCATTTGACATAATTTCACAATTAAAACAATAAGAAGTGCGGAAGAGTTTAAGCATTTTTACAGATGGAAATTCTAGTAGCCCAGTGATTTAAGCAGGCCGCTGGTAAGAGTCAAGTAGAGAACAATTACTTCACCAAAATTAAAATGCTTAAAGTGAATGATAGTAGAAAATTAAGTTGTTTCTAAAGCAAAATGCTCAAAATAAAAATATGGCATTCCTGAATAACCATAGGTAAATTCATCAACTTATTAATGGGTCATACTATTTGAAGACCTATTCAGATCTCAAAAGGCGAATTGGTGATCGAACCTGCAATCAGTCGGTGAGAAATAGAATTCCTAATCCAAACGGTAAACCATTCTACTCCCCGTAAAATGAGTAAACTGTAACAAAAACAGGAGAAATTAATTCCTATCAAAATGTTGAATAAAGTAAGTTTATACTAACTACGAATCATTTAGAATTAGGTAAAAAGAAAAAGAACTATTTCCTAAAAACGTCTATAGTGTGTTTGGTCTATCCGTTATATTAATAAACGAAAAATAAGCCATTTTTTAATGGAAACAAACATTCAATGATAGAAATAATAAAATGGATAAGTACATCAACCAAAAAACCCATAATAATCATAAACAATGTTATTTTGCTAAATGCCGACAAAGCTAATTTGGTAATTATATGAAACAGAAACTGAAAGGAGTACTGTATCTAGGATGGGTAAGTAGATTAACAATTACTAACAAACAAGAAAAAAATGTTTGAACATTACATGGTAATTGAAAATCAGTAATGTTTTGTATTGTTAGCTTTCAGATCATGTTTGAGATTTCATGTGAATATGGAGTTAATAAAGTTAGAAAAATACTGAAGCTAAGATGGATTCATCACAAAGGAACATTAAATAGATATTTCAACCATTTATTCCATTGTCATTTGTTGCTTAGCTGCTGAACTTTAAAGACTATGCATACAGACAGCACTACGAATCATGGTTAAAACACTGTGTTTGACCTAATTAGCCCCAATCGACTAGTTTTACCTATGTAATTGACCCAGCAGTCATTATATGATATTTGGTAATTTTATATTATTTTACCCTATCAGGTTTGTTGGTTTCTTAAGCCGGCAAAGTTCATCTCTGAGTGAGTTCGTTGGTCTCAATAAAAAACATCAAAGGCTGTGCATAGGATTCTTATCAAGGCTGGAATTAAGTTGGCTGGAATTATATGAAACGCTTGACACATTGCGTATAAGTTAAATTCTGTCTTCACCTTTACAATGACTACATCTGATGCCATAAGTTTCATTCATTTTGATATATGATGCTTTTGGTGAACAGTTAGCTTGCACAATGCAAGAATATTATTCATTATTTTCTTATTGTATCTTTTTAACAATGTTTTATTTCTCAATAGGATTTTTACACACTACTCATTAGTAGTTTCATAATAAACTAATCTGTTTGATGTAAAATTGTGATATAGTATTAATATCTGGATGACATGTCAAACACAATTTATTGCTTATAGTCATATCAGTTTATTCACGCAGCTTGCAAATCTGATTTATATACTTTCGCTTCCCCCTGTTGTTTATTGCAACTTCCCACATATCCGGTATAGGCGTTGTGTCATTTCGATTCCATGTGGTTGGTTTCGCTTTGATGAACAAAGAGTCAGTGATTAGCCCCTCTAATTCTCTCTTTTTACACCTAACCATATCCCGTTTTAATATTTTTACCCTATTCCAACCTATTGTGTGATTACATGTAAGTGAATATATTGCAGTAACATTAGTGGCATAGTTCGCTGTGATATATTAGTCAGTGTTGACTGTTAGTGTTTCCATTTGGTGCCTGTAGGTTAGACATTTGTTGTGCCAAATAGATTATAATTATATTCCAATAGTTTAATATAGCAAAAGTATTCATTCAGACATCTATAAAACACAAAACAGTCGAGCAAAGAATATTCTTTTCGATAAATTCCTCTTCCGGCTCTACAATACAAACCTAGCCTTAACGATGACAGGAACTTTCGGAAGGTATCCTTTGCCCAGAGCTTTGAAATACCCTTTACGCAAACAGTCGATTACTGGTGCTTTGCCATCAGCTGAATCTCTACACTTCTCATAGGTGGATTGAGACACTAGAGACCACCGTCTATCCAAGTTTATGGTTGGGCAGTAGTAAGGATTTCTTTTTAAGTAGAAATGTCGCATCCCAACTTTGCCAATGTAACCTGGGTGGTACTTGTCCATATTGATCCGATGGTGGCGCTCTAGACCAGCATTACCTCGACCACCAGGATGTTTACGGTGCTTTCCAACTCGCCCATGACCATGACTTACGTGTCAACGCAACTTCTCTGTCTTTTTGGGCTTGCTTCGAGACATTCCCCCAGTCAGTAAACACGGGGCAAATGTACGCGCTAACTTGTATTGTATTACAATACAATAGTTTACACATAATGAAAAATGTTTTTTTCTGCTAATAATTCGAGCAAAACTATTGCCTGTGATCAAACCAACTGCTGGAATAGTTTTGTTTTTGCTTTATTACTAAAAACAAAAAAAAACTAATCATTGTGTGTAACCTATTAAAATACAATTATAATTTATTTGATGTATTTTACAGTGCTCAAACTTTTTACTGACATTAATTATACCATACAACTTATCTATTATATATTAGAACGTTCTTAGTTAATTTGGGTTCACCTGAGATAAATGTTGGTAATTTTGTCAAACAAACAAGTCGAAGAACAATTTGATGGTGCATTTCAAGGTGGCATACTTAAAGAAATCCATTACTTGGTTTTATTTACGTAAAATACTTGTTATTCGTAGACACTTATTACTAACCATGGGAATAGTACACTTCATATTTTAGTGAATAATTCGAATTCTAGACATCGTATTTGCCTTTCCCTCATAAGGTATTTTAATTTTCAAAGTGATAATTTTAGTGACTTATTTCCTTAATTGTGTTTTAGGTGGAATGAAATATTTCTTATATATTTTATTTGTATTCTTAAGTTTAAAAAAAATTTTTTCATTCTGGTGTCTCGTATTCTGAAGCCTTCTATATTGCGAGCAAAGAAATGAGACAGTTATGCTAGCGATTTCACATTATTCTACATAGATTCATTCATCATTAATGGAACAGCTGGTAAGTAATCTCGGTAAGTTTGTACTGTTGACGAGATGTTAACAGAAAATTTGTTGTTCAAATGTCGCCGAGTTTTTTCTGGGTACATTTAGCATACTGCCTATTTGCTACTGGCGGTATGTGATGCAAGTTAAGCGATATAACCTACCTGAGAAAGAAAAACCCGACTTACAAAATTACAATCCATTTTTATATTATACTTTCGTGTGTGGTAAATGTAATTCATATTAATTTACTTATCTATCTAGAATAAATGGAGGTAAGATGTTTTCTGATCTTTTCAGTCGAGAAATTCGCTAACCTGATTCAAGTTATTATGATGAAATATTTAATCAGGTTTGCTGAATGTGAATGAGACTAATTTAAAAAGGTGGAATGGAAATAGAAGTCAGGATAAACTAGGAGTAGGTGTGAAGTGCTACAAAATCCACTTGATAAATAAATTTATTCCTAGGCCTATGCACCTTCAAAAACATATGATGTGAAATTTATAAATATTTTCATCTAAGATTTTACATTAGAACGAAAATTATGCATTATAGTTTTTCTTTGTAATACTTTTGATAAAGATGTTCCTTAATCTACTATAAACACGATAAAAGTAGAGAAAAATTCAAATAATTATATACAGCTGGAGTGAAAAATACGAACCATAGATAAAAGAATAACTCTTTATCCTATTCAGCAGCATCTACCCACGGATGCGTTTCATTTGAGTCGAAAAACTATAGGTAATCTAAAATAGCACCCTTATACAGACTTTTAAAATCTGGCCTTTCATTTAACTTCTGTGTTATTGTGAGGATAGAGGATAATATTTGACAACATAGAGGAGATATGTGCATTTTTATGTGCATTCAGATGACAATCCTAACCAACGGACTATTATTCCATCTTCCGATTGTACCCCGATACCGTTTCTGATATAATTTTGATTTGCCTTTACTGGATATTGTACTCTAATATTCATGGAATTATAACTATATACAGCCTAAAAAAATAATTTATTGAAAACAGCTGTCTGTTCAGAAAATATTCTTGTTCTGATTACATTATGGGGATATTTAAATTATTGAAGAATAGTAAAAATCCCAGTTTATACGCCACGTGTGAATGCGAACACTGCATTCTCTCTATAGGTTTCATAAAAACTTCAATAAATAAACATTTTTTTTAAAACAAACAAGTAGGTCAGCGAAGAGACAATTTCCAATGTATTAATTTTAATTGGACACTAGTTAGTAACTAGTGTAATGTGTCTAGTCCTTTGTTTGGTGCAGACTGAATTCTATCAGTCAGGTTTGCAATGTGGCCAGTATTCTAGGTGGCTCGCCAGCATGGTGAACTTTGAATTGTTGATATTATATGGTTAGAGGCAATCAGTAGGAAGCCTTGGACCTAGGTTTCATGCTAGCTGGCACTCACCAGTCAGCAAGGCGTATCTACAACCTTGAAGGAACTCATGTCCTTTCTGAGATATGAAGCTGCATCACCCAGTGCTGGAGTCAGAGATGTTACCACTGAGCTATACGGGCTTGCGATTGACCTCCTGTAAGTCTGTATTGGATACTGTGATTGGACACTAGTTAGTTAACAGTGCAATGTGTCTAGTCCTTTGTTTGGTACAGACTGAATTCTATCAGTCTGTTTGGCAGTGTTTTACTGACTAGTGTCCAATCACAGTATCCAATACAGACTTACAGGAGGTCAATCGCAAGCCCGAATAGCTCAGTGGTAGCATCTCTGACTCCAGCACTGGCTGACGCAGCTTCATATCTCAGAAGGGACATGAGTTCCTTCAAGGTTGCAGATACGCCTTGCTGACTGGTGAGTGTCAACTAGCACGAAACCTCAGTCCTGCAGACTGCCTCCAACTATCTAATATCAAGAATTAATTTTCGTAGGCTATAGAGTGGAATTTATATATTATGTTTCACGAAACAGGATACTATCCAAGGAGATGAGCTGTCGTGTGCATAGCCGCTAATACTAACAATTACATAAGAGAATTTCAACATAGTTATGTAATAAGATGAATAATTTAACAAATCATTTCTTATCAAGGTGCAGAAGCGAAGTAAACATGGTGCTGCCCATGAGTTCGGAAGAATAGGAGAGTTAGAAGGAATTAAAAAATTGTTTGAGAACAACATGGCCGTCACCATGATAGTCGCTAAAAATTATGTGTCTGGATCACTAGAGCTTCAGCAATGCAAAGGAGCCAAAAATGTGTTTTCGCTGGCAGCCTGCTCGTGACTCTGTAGAACACTTTAGAAGAGAAATTTGTTGTTAATGTGCCTTTGATTACTTACTTGACAGAAATCGCCTCCTTTTTGCATATTGTGTCTAAACAGTGAAACATTTTATTTAACGACATAATTGAGGTTTTAGTTTCTGCTGAATGTACATGTAGAAATTCCTTGTTCATAAAACAAAATCAGCCAGAGAATAAGTGAAAGACACAAACAATCGTTTAGTTTACTTTGAGACTGCTTGCTTTTGCTTTTGAAAGAATTTTAAGGTATGTAAATATCATTTAAGTTTGACCTTTGGGACGGGTACTGACCAGTCGCAAATGGTGGAATTCGCGCCACAATGGAATTCAATAAAACAACTTTAAAGTTTCTACTGTTTCTCACTTCAGTGGTGCAATCGTAACTTGCTGAACATTAGAACTATGTATCATAGAACAAATCTTTCATTCGATCAAGGATACATACAAGTGGAGTATCAAAAATTGAAATGAAATACTTCAGAGATTCATGTATTGTTATTCATTCTGCATTCGATATGAGGAAATGAAAAGTTTATACTGAAATTTTTCTCTTTATAAAATAGAAAGTATTCTGTGACCATAAGAATACTTTTATCCTGTCAACCCACATCGGAATGATTGTTAGGCAAAAAAGGCTCTAGCATATTTTTGAAATGTCACTATCTTTTTAATAATTTTGTATACATTAAGTGGAGGTTGCGTAAATAGCACATGATGAATGTATATTTTGGTCTAGTGTGTAATCATGTATCCTGATATTTAGAGTTTGTAAACAAAAAATATGCCACTTATCTGTATAGGTGTATTTTCTGACAGCTTGATATCTTACTAACAACTGTTGAAAAGACATCCCTACTAAAAAGAGTACTTAGACAATTATTTCAAGTAATTCCATTGTTTAAGAAACCACAACAAGAGCGTTATTGTGTAAGATACAGCTTCTTTCTATTTGACTGAAACCTGGAATTCACCTATCAAGTGTTAGTAGGCAAAGATTTGTTTGCTTACAGGTTTGATCATGAGTTGACATCACTTATAGAGAACCATTGGAAAATCTTGGATTACTGAACAGCTGTTTTTTCCTCGTTTGAGACTATCCAGTGGTATGCATCCACTGGGATTCAAAACCAGGACCTTCCAGTCACAAGGCGAGCTCGTAGAACATTCATGCACTATGAAAGGCTCCAACTGACCATGAATTCCAACTTCTGCCTATTTGTAACATATATGGCACAGACGTGAGCCAATGTCGTAGGTGAGTAACTTGGTGGACCCAGCTGGTTAGGATTTCTCACAATAACTCCAGGTAACCTTCTGTATAGAGCCAGTCACAAGTGAGCATCGGATTAATTACCGAGTGTTGGTTTGCGGGGATTTTATCGGTTACAGATTTGATCTCAGATGAAGAGTCTCAAACTAGGACGAAACAGCTGTGGTTCTTAAACTTGTGATCAAACCAGAATTTACCGTAAAATAGTTTTATGATATTCACAATATCTGTGGTCTAGATATTTATTTATAAAGGTATTCTTTGTCGTTTCAAGCAAAATGAACAATAAATATTTATGATGCTACCAGACAAAAATAGCTGAAACGCAGACCACTGACACTAAAGTTTGCAGACAGCTGGCTTTATTTCAAATAATGTTATTAAATAACACCTGACTGTTTGAAGAATGGTATATCATTCAGTATAAGGCTCGTAGGTCTATATCTACAGGAAGTCAAGAAGTAGAAGGGAATATATAGATGAATAAACTCATTTCCGTAAATATTCTACTCAAGTTTTAAGACTGTTAACAACTGCCGTGTTTTGTTTTAGTTGATTATGAGTAGCAATGGGATACAGGATGCGTATTTCATCCAATTTCGAACTCATCGTCTGGTGTGCCTGCGTCCCCAGTGAGAGACAGTGTTTCCACTAAGATACGGTTTCTGCACCTATCGCCTTAAACGCCATAGTGTTATCCATTAAGCCACCGGACCATGCTACTCTTAGTGAGAGTACTGAGGGTGCAAATACATTCGTTTGAATAGTTCGAAACGTACATCCTAAAGTACACTACTAGTTACCATCAACTAAAATAACATCATGTTAATCTTCAGACACCGTCGAACTGTCTTCACTGGAGACACGCATGTCAACAGAGACCGAACATATAGGTCCAATTTAATCTTATCAACGGGAAATGCCCATTAATCTATAGGCAAATAATTGACTGTTTTATTGAAAGCAGAGTTGTACATCACGCAATTATAGTTTTGACGGCTATGAAAGGGACAGTAATAAATGCAAATAATACAGATAAAAACACGTTAGAGTGCAAAATTTAAGTAACTGACTTATGTTAACACTTTACACTAAGCGATACTAGGTAAGTACTTAAAATCGGAATGTTTAGTGTAGGGAGTGATTATTGATTTTTTTGATTGCACACTAGTCAGTAACTAGTGTAATGCGTCTAGTCCTATCTTCGGTGCAGACTGAATTCTATCAGTCATGTTTGCAATGTGGCCACGATGCTAGGTGGCTCGCCATTACGGTGCACTGTGAATTGTTGGTATTAGATGGTTGGAGGCAATCGGCAGGAAGCCTTGGACCTAGGTTTCGTGCTAGTTGGCACTCATCTGATTATGGATTTATTATATTATTACTATTGTTCCCTTGGGTTCCTAGTGGAACATAGGGCTTCAACTACACGTCTCCACTTGCTTCTGTCTTCTGCCGTACTTTTCACCTGCATCCATGTTATTCCATACTGTTTCAACTCCTCTCCACACGATCTCCTCCATGTCACCCTTCGACGTCCCACTCGTCACTTCCCTTTCGGGTTCCACTCGAGCGTTGGCCTGACGCGCGATGTCACCCAACGGCCTCCTCAGCGAGTGTTCAATCCATCTCCACTTTCTCCTGCATATTTGTTGGGCGATTGGTTCCTGTTTTATTTGTTCCCATAGTTTTTTGTTGGTGACTCTTTCCGGCCATCTGATCTTCAGTATAGAACGAAGACAGTTGTTGATAAAGGTTTGCAACAGCCTGTTGAAAATATTCTTTGTGACCCGCCAAGTTTCTGATCCGTATAGAAGAACTGACTGACTTGACGTTTGTATTGAAAATCCGAATCACTTTGTTGTAGATGCTGAGTTGAGTGACGAAGATTTCCAGATTGGTTTCAGGTTGATGAATGTGTTTCTCGCCTTCCCGATTCTCGCTCGATTTGACATCCTCGTCCCTTCCTCCTGTAGTTGAGACAATGCTCCCTAGATAAGTGGATGAAGTACCCTCTTTCAAATTCCTCCCGTTGATGGTGATTGGTGGTGGATGTTGCTGTTGTTGTGGTTATGGATGAAGAACATAAAATGATTTGAAAATATATTAATCGATATATAAATTCTCGTTGTTAAATGGAAATATTTTTAGGTTTTTACCAGCTGTTATATGCTTGATAAAGCGACTCACACGAGTTTTGGGAGATATCACTTTTCGAATTAAATTAATAATCTCCTGCGTTACTATTTATCATGAAGTGCTTTTGACAGTAGTACATAAGCCACTTAACATTTTCGTTCATAGGTTCTTATGTAAGCACTATATTGAATATAATTAGTTACACAGGATCATTTAATATTTAGTAACCTTAATGTACTTTTCCTTGTGTATGATTTTTATTTTAAAAATAATTAGCTCAATTAACACACTAAGGTTCTCCCTTGTTTGCAACTGTATTCCATTTAGAACATTTGACCTCATAAGGATGGAATGATTCATTCAGCCGTAGAAGTCATGAATATATATATATATATATATATATATATATATATATACCTTCCCTAACAAATTACACAATATTTGTGAGGATTATTTATGACTGTGACCTTAGTGTTTGTTAAGAAAGAGGAAGCATTTTTCGTATTTCTTATACTGGTTATTAACTATATGCAATAGCTAATATCACTTCTATCATAATGTTTTACAATAAAAATCATGTGATGTGTATCACTAGTAACCTGTGAATATTGGGTGGTAATAAATACTATAGGTCATCAGAGCATGGATACTAAACAGCACGAGCACTGCATATAAATGATACTGAATTGCTTAAGACAAAGATGTAATAGATGGAAATGAAACGTAAGTATGGGTGGCTTAGTAGGGGGGTCATCGGGTAGTACCAGGAAGGTTACTAGTTCAAATCTTATGTCGTAACTCTTACAATTCTAACTTAAATCATCAATCAATTTAAATGACACTAGCAACATAAATGAAATGTATTTATCCAATAATCGTGTTCTTAAAAAGTGTTCAATCATTGTGAAAACAGCACTCATCGCGATAAAGTGCATATACACTATGATACAGACATATATGGATAAATGATATCAGCAAGCGACATATTTCTAACTCTAAAGAATTCTAAAGATTTTGATTAGTTTCATTATAGGTGGAAATTGACGATTCACACCTAGATAAGTGCGTATAAATATTTGCTGTAAGCGGTTATCAAAGTTCTCTATGCCGGACATCGTTAACTAGCTGTCACTCATAAGCAAGCAACAATTACTCCAACTAGGACACATTAACAGAGGTACATTCTTCTTATTCGGGCAACTGAGATAATGCACTCGCCATCTGATACTGATAGAGTATGTAAATTACAGTGAATCAAAGACCTAGAGCATTATGTATTTCTGTAAGCTAATTCATATATGAATTTGTTGGATAAAATGAGTCTTGTATACACTGAATTGGATTACTTGGTGCAACATCACACAATCATTGATTTCAGAAATTTACCTCAGGAGTATACTACTGTTTCAACCTCAGAAACAATCGTTAATGTATTTGAAATATCGTATACAATCACAATGCGTTATAAAAACTTGATATAAGTGTAAACTGATGTACACAGTCCTGAGAAACGATCTTTAAGAAGGAAGAAACTTCAGCGAGACTTTTTAGGATAGATAACCTTTTTTCATTGCTTCAAGTTCCCACTGGAACAAAGGGCTTCAAGCTAGCGGCTTGAAGTTTCTGTAGCAGTGTTTATTTTTACAGGATTGGGTTGCTAGCCTCATGCCCAACCTTTCCTCTTTACCAGCTTTATTTCTGGATTAGTGAGGTAAAGGAGTGCGCCAACCGGGGATAGAAACCCCGGAACATATGCATGGTCAGCGAGCGTCCTAACCGCTATGCCACCGACGCAGATAACCTTTAGACAAGGTAAATAATTCACAATGGTTGATCACCATCCTGTATCAATCATAACAGAACGTAAACATCGTTTTTCCTACAGAATCCTAGGTAGCAAAAGCTGTCATTAATGTAAAGGTAAAGGATAACAACGAAATCTGCTGCTAACAATGAGTTATGAAAAAAATTAACGGAGATACAAGCTATTCTGCAAGGACTCGGGATAGCTGTGACTGAAAAGTGCACATCATCGGGTGGAATAGATATTTCACTGATAATTACAGGTAGATTATCTAGACTAACATAATATTTAAGACTATGGGGGAATGGTCACATGGAGACATCGTAACATAATTTGGTAAAAAACCAGGTTTATGAACGCAGGTATATTTGTTAGGGTACAAAATTTGCCAAATTTTTAAACCTTCAATTTTTGAGCACCTTCGCTTTCTCAGTGGGACATAAGACTTCAAGCTTGAGCTTTGAAACTTCAGCAGAGGTTGCATTATGTATGAGGTGGAGTTGCTAGCCTCAACCCCAAGCTCCCTTCTTTTTCGGGTTCATTACCAGTCAAGCTAGTTTTCAGATTGCCTCGGCCGGGAATTGAAACCCACACCACTTACGTGGTTGGCAAGAATTCTACCGCTGAACCTCCAACGCACAGGCAAGAAAAGAGTTCGGATTGATGAACCTAAAACATGGCAAGATGTTGGTTTAACCTACACTGGTGGGTGAAGTTTGCATGACTGGTGTTCACGAGGAATTTAGGACTGAAAGTTAATGACTCTAAAATTAGCTTACCATTACTCAAATTTACTCACTTCTTATCATCTTTTATGTTGTAAGTGCCCTCAGAAATATCCATTCACGAGTTCCACTAGTGAATCACCCTTCTTGTTGTAAACTTCTTTGAAATATGAAGGTACACTCAGGTGTTTAAAACCTGAGCAGAAAAATCTTTGTTTCTTACCTACATTTATTAGAGGTGATTAATTCATATGGATATGCCGAAACACTAATTGATACACATTTTTGATTAAATTGTCAGTTTAATCCACAGGACGACGAATCTGCCACAGGGGCACCCTTGTAACTTCCCATGACTGATTGTTTAATAGCTGACTTGAAGAATACTGTTTCTCTTCTAATGACTAGGATGTCCTATGTCCGTGAAAAATAATTAAGCATTATATTTATAGCCTGTGATGAAATCTTCGTACCACCTATCATGCTTTGATATTTTAATATTTTCTGTCGAACAACTGGGTTTAAAACAATATTTTTCTTGCATGGAAATCAGAAGAATTTATCAGTTAATGTTAGGCCGTAATAAAGTGAAAAGTTCACGAACTTTAACTAACGGATATGTACTTCATTAGTTTTGTGGGCTACATGCGTTTCCCGGTTCTTGCTATTCCTAATAATCTTTGTCAAAATACATTAATTTCAAAAGCAACGAATTGACCGTCCGTAGCAAACATTTTAAAAATTAAGCGATTGCTTCGTTTTTCACCGTAATTTTCCAAATATTATTGACTGACACCTAAAACGTCCATATCCTTTCAATTTTTACATAAAATTATAAATTAACACCATGTAATTATATGGTTTTTTTCCTGATACTCCATTTCAGTGAGGCAGTTTTGTTCGGTATATACATGTAGTTTTCCATAAAACTCATATAATTAACTTCCCAAAATAAATAGGCCATACGAACCTGATTGGTTTATAAATTATCCAATGACCAATTACAAATTTTGACGTCTGTTGAACCAAAAGTTTAGGGGAAACATAATAGATGTTATATTTATTGATTTCAGTAAAATTGTTCATTTCCCCTGTATATTAGCATTTAAAAAGATGAATATAATCAGTGGAACAGTGAAAATTTAGTGTTGTTTGAAAACTGACAAGAAGTTGAAGACTTCTTTTAAAAATTAAGACTTTACTTGGCATTATATTCTATCATCGAAGTGAATTGTACATAAAAGGCAGGAATTGTACATATACATCTGTTTCTTCTGCTGACACACTGAGTACTTGTGATCATGTTTTAATACATAAAGAAGACATTGCGGTAAAATAAATTATCTAAGCAATAGTACTGATGACAACGATGTATGAAACCATATTTTGAAGGTGAGTGATTAGTATACATGCAATATTTTTGAAGATGTTTTAGTACTTCATTGAATAATTGTCTTAATTCTATTTCAGCTTTTACTTTTCTTTATTTAACACAATCAGGACAAATGTATTTTACTTACTTATAAGTTATTTTATCGAAAAAAATGTTCACAGTAAACATTTGAACAACTGTACTTAGTCAAAGGACTGTGAATGTCTGAATATTTGGATGCATTCTTACCTTTTAAACTGCTGTCTAACTATGATAATTCATAGGCGGAGGTACTTCTTTCCAAGTCGAATAAATTAGTGTATTTTAGCTCTGAATAATATTGTTTAGCATTTATTTCATGAAAAGGCTCTGGTAAACCATTTAAAACAGTGTTTTATTCTCAGGCTGTCAATGGACTGAAAAATAATTGACAATTTAGCAACAATTCATCTTAATATTCCAGTCTTTAGACTCTCAAACAAATGAATAAGATTGACACTTTCGGCCGTACGAAGTAAATGTTAGGAAACGGTGGCAGTATTCCACTACAAACACATTTATGGATTAATAATAAGGTAACCCTTAAGCCAGTATACTGTTTAGGATTGATAAAAGTTTCCACACAAAAGTACAGGGTTGACTGAAATCAATCGTTTACGATATACTTTATTATTGTAAAGCCGATAAATGGACACCAGTAGTATTTTTTTTAATAAGTGAACATGAAAGACGACACCTACTAACACTTTCCCATAGTTATAATAATCCTGATTTCGTTTTGAAGGTATTTTAGTTATGCGTTATTTTGCATTACATTATTACTCCCTTGAGTTCCGAGTGGAACACAGGACTTCAACAGCCCATTGACATTTCGCTCCCTTCTTTCCAACCTTTTCAGCTGGTTCTATGATTGCCAAAAAGCATTAATTTCCAGTTGATTATAGTTAGGAATAAGATCGGTGGTAATAGGCAGCTATGTCTTACTTCTGTTTTCACTTCAAACGCTTCACTGACCTTTTTTGTCATAAATCACTTGATATGTGGCACTATTATATAGGTGTTAAATGAGACTGATAGAGGTTTTGCATATTGTTGTGTATTGTTGAAGTAGTTTCCAAATAATTTCACTGTCGATGTTATCGAAAGGCTTTTTAGAGTCGATGAATTTGAGGTAAATAGCTGACTACAGTTCTGGGCTGTGTCTGACGATGATACGTAGTGTTGCAATTCGAACTGCATATGATTTGCTTTTCCTGAATTCAGCTTGTTTGGGCTAGATTTTCGCATCCATAGGACCTTTTGGTCCCAGCATGATGATACGATTTAATATTTTACTTGACGTGTGGAGGAGCATAACCCCATGCCGGTTCTGGTAAAGGTTTGATTCTCCCTTCTTTAGTGTTTTGACGAAGTGGGTCGGTGTTTTAGACACGTCGGTTTGTGAAAAATAGTTGCAATTGTGTTGTTAATCTTCACTCAAATGCTAGTTTCAACTAGTTGTGCTTTTTACTCATACAATCTGCCTATTAGTTAGTCAACTTATTAAATAAAACTACTTTTACTATTTGACTCACATTTATTGAAATTAATTCGGCGAGAAGTAGAAAAAGGGAAGTAAACGGTCCAAGATATTTTTCTTATTTAATTATATTAAATTAAATTTCGGTATCGATTCTAGACTTTCCAAAAATACTCTTCACACAACAAGAACTGTCCATGAAGACGTCTATTTGTTTCTTAAACATTTCTTAGCCATTTATGTGTTTTAAGGGAATAAAATTCCTGTATCGAGACTGTCAGCAAAGTATATGTAGGATTAGAAGGAAAGGAATATTGACAGATAATATACGTATAGACAAAGATTCGTTGAATTTTAGTTTTCAGACCTACATTAACTGTAGTCGTCAAGATATTTATTCACTGTTTGCTTTCATATGCAATATGACTGAAGTGTATACAGAATAGAAACACTTCATAAGATAAGACAGTGAATGTTGGTCTGAGGAGTACAGGTGTTTTTAGAATTCATAGACGAATTTTCTAAGACAGAAGAATGCTGATGATTGTGGTATTAGATGGAACCTTTTAAAGTAGATAAAACAGTTGTAAATACATTTATTGATAATTTTATGGCGAATATAAAGCGTCCTACTATGCTACACTAAACTGTTAACCAAAACTTCGTGCACTGTTTTTTAGAAATATTCCTCGATCGTTTTATTTCTTAGGAATTTATGAAATACAATAATTTGTTTCCTTATACTACTATGGATAATTTCATATTACTTTTGAGTTTCACACGGTAGATTGTAGTAGAGAGATGATGGAATTATTTATTAAAATGTAAAGAAGCAGGTGAAGCTAAGCTACTGGTAGGGAAACGTGAAGTCTTATCCATGAAATACCATCTTATACAAGTGAATTTATCACGCGACAGACAGTTGTGCCTTATAGTTTAAATAATCAGAAGTTCAGCTGTGAATTTTATGAACAGAATTTTATAATATGGGAATAACTTTTACTTTACTGTTTCTTAAAATTCCTTAATTCTACAGCATAAGTTATTGGTATAAATATAGAACTTGGGTACTATGTTATAATGTAATTCCATATTAGATAAGTTTATCTGATATAACACACATTGATTCAATGGTGATAACTGGATAAAATCTCGAGAACAGTTTATTGCTCATAATCTTATTAATTGATATGATTGTAATCAGGGTTAGAAAACTAACTGTATTCAGTCAGAATATGAACTTTGTCTAAATAAATCTAAACATACGTAAAGTTTAAACAGAATTGTCGTGTACTTTATCAGACTGAAAATGAACACTTTATCATTGTAAACTCTAAAAGTTGTTTCCTTACTGTATCTACTTATTCAGCTGTATTTCTGTAGACTGTCTATGCCTACAGAAACCTTTCGGATTTGACTGATTCGTTACATATTATACAAAATCATTTAGTACTTGAATGTGTATTATAATAGTGAGATGGTCGGTGTGTTTTCATTGTTAGGGGACTACGGTTGATGCAAAACGTTATTTAATATCATCTATGTCCAGAAATTAAAGTTCATTCTCCATAATAACTGTGCATTTTCTTCGAAAAACTTTTAAACATTGTCTGCTCACCCTCCTTTACAGCTATCAGACTTAGTATTAGATTAAGTCCCACTAGGTAGAAACCACTAAGAACCGTAGAGAAGATGACAGATTTTTCGTTCTTGTTTTGAGCACATTCAGAACCATACACTCACGAACTTAATGTATGGATATTCACCTTCAGTCATTTGCTCATATTTGTATGCTTTTGATTATTCTGGAAATATTATATATATATATATACTCAGATGACCGGTTCAGCATGAAGCCAATACTTATTTTTAATGGCCTGCTCTTTATCCCACTAAAGTTGGCATTACTGAATAATTTGTATTCATTCAGGGACCAAAGTCTTTTATTCACCAGCAGACATAAATTAATTACACCTGAGTTTCGACTATTTTGAATTATGTCTAGCAGTCAAGTAACAAAATGTGCATTTAGTTAATTTCCTACTACACAAGTTTTGCATAGCCAAAGCACTACGTTCTAATTCATACTGAGTGTCCTTCTTTCGTGCTGGGATTTAGTGTTAACACGGTCTACTTTGAAATCCAAATCATGAGCCTACTTCGCATTTTGAATAAATGAATACTAGGAGTAATGGAGATAATGATGAAAAGTTAAGTAATCATTTAATACTTAAAATGAACTTGTTTAAATCAACCATAGACAGTAGAAGCATTCAGAAAAACAGATTAGTTAAAGGACTTCACAAAAGGCGGCTCACGTAACCGTCGTGTAAATAGTTTAAGGAGTAATTGAAATGAAGGTCGTATTTTTTTCTGCTGCGATCTAGTAAGACAAGCATCCACGCTTTAAGTACTATACGAAATTTAAGAAAAAACTATTTATATAATTATGATTACTAAGAAAAATTCAGTGAACAGGTTTAGTTAACTCTGAAGCTTAGAAAGAAAGTAGACAGTTTTATAAAAGAAATTTAGACGGTATCAATATTAGTAGCTGGTTTTGAGTACATGAACTAACCCTAAATAGGGAAATGTGTAAAATGTGGTTTACATACTCACAGTATACACGAAAAATGTTCACATCCAAATAGCAGAAGCGTCAACTTACTACTACTATTTCGTGGGTCTTTTATGTGCATAAAATTTAAGTGAAATTATGAAGTGACTAGAGCGAAACCTAGGTTTGGTTAGCGATTGGATAGGTCACTAATTCGTTAATTAACACTCACTAGCTTTACTCTTGGGAAAATCAGGATTTTTTGAGTTTTAAGAGAATAGTCTAAAAATAAGGACTAGATCAGATAATGTAATAAAAGATTGAAAAAAACGGAATGCATTTTGCGTTCTCATGACACACTGAGTATCATTCTTTCCCAAAAAGCGGAAATTACTTTTGTTTTATATAAACCAGACTTATCTATCCCTCTCCAGCTTTTAAGGCATTATCTTATCACTTTGTTGCGTAATAGTTTATATCAATAACAATAAAGATTTCTTCACTGATAACAGGTAAACTATTCATGGTGTGACGTAACAGGTTCAATATTAATTGACTAGTCATCTTCAGCGTTGTTTAACTTTCTTTGATGTAAAGGTATGAGCTCCGAACTGAATTATCTCCTATAGTTAACAGTAGGTCATTTAAATGTTTTCAGTAGGATAACTGTTACGAGAACAAACTTTACTCTTCTTTTGGTACCAATGAAAGATAAAAGATGTTTTGTGTAGAAGTTCACGGAATTCATAACCAGTTCGCATATATCATATTGCACAAAAAACGACAATATTAATGGTTACGAACGACCTATTCCAAATTTAAAGTTTCTCTACTTGTAGAGAATTGACCAAGATTAAGACTAACTGAGTCAATTCAAACATCTGATCTAGGTTAAATGAGCTGAAAATAGACTAGCTGTTACATTTTGGATAATTTTAAAGAGCGATTACAAATCTTACTCAAAGTTTATTAATCAATAGCCTAACTACAGCGTCAGTTTGAAATCATAATTTGTCGGATCATGAATTTCCAAATGGGCTATTGTCATTCGTGTCTATCTAAAGTCATCTTAACGGTTTTGAATATGAAATAAGCGCGTCCCATATTTCGGTCTTTGTTTGAACTTATTTGAGAGACCAGTATGAACCAATAAGAAATTATTGGGATGCAATTCTGAAAGTTTCGTTTTGACCATCCAGATTCGTTCAGGCAATAAGTCTGCTAATTTCGTTACAAATTTTGTCATGTTTCGAACCTACTAAAATATTAGTTTAAGCTTAATTGTACTAAAATGAATTAGAAATTAAAGATTAAATTGAAATAATTTCGTGTATGGCCTGTATATTACCACCCATAGTTAGATTCCTAATCTTTTCGTTTCTGGTCCAGTTACTCATCCAAATAATTTTACCAAACTACTGGTATGCCACATGGTTTTATCAATAATTAATGTGTTCTTAACCTGTTAAAGCACAATCATATCTAGACAGCCACACTCATTTAAGAATGAAATTTGGATACTGTGGTAGAGTGTAATTCCATCACAGAATAATTTTCTTGGTAAAGCATTCAGTGATACAGTGTTATTTCCCGATGGTGTTTCGAGTACAGTTTATTGCTCATGATCATATCGAGCCTACACTAATTATTATTTGCATACAAATATGAGGTTGTACAACTAAGAGTTATTCATAGCCTGAACAAATCACTGATAGTTTTCAGAATGAGTTATGTAGATTTGAGTCATGGATTTCTTTGTGAATGTTAATCCACAAGAAGATCAAACAGAGCCTGACGTGGTGTCTACTGACTACTCCAAAAACTTAATATCAAATTCAAGCATACTAAAGTGCATGGCATTATGACCTGAGAGAGTGGACATATTGTTTATCTGATCAGCGGATTTCTATTAACACTAAATCTGCTGATAATAATAATCTACTTTATTAGGAAACAATACTTATAATACAGAATGGAATTCTCAGCATTTGTCACATTATTGCATCTGATTTACTCCAAATATAAATAAAATTAAAAATTAAAACAAAATTAACCAGAGAAATTTGTTCACATTTACGATATACAGTCAAAAATATTCGAAGTACGAAATGAGAATATTAAATATAACATAATAATAATAATAACAGTGAGTTTGTTTCAAACAGTATTGGCGATTCGGTTTGAAAATTTCTGCATGTTATAGATTATTGAATCTAATGTTCTGTTGATACAGTATGGTTAGGGGAAATACAAAATTAACAGTCATAAAACAGCTCAAATGATGTTCACACTTATGAAAAAATAAACAAATAAAAATAAAAATTGAGAGGATTATAAATATAAGAAGTACAAAAACAATACAGGTTGATGTTGTAAGGGTGGAGGAAATGGTTTATTTAATAGTGCAAAGAAGGTTAGTTAGTTCATACCTAACACTATTTTCATCACATAAAGTACGTGCCAAATATGGTATAGTGGAATTTTTATACTTAAACGTACGTGCATAAAGTCTTCTGAAAATACTTCTCGTTTTACCTGAGGAGACACAAGGTTGGAACTGCGGGTAAAGTGAATCCTAATAGTCTGACAAAATTCCTTTGTAAATTTGTTGCATGACATCAAGTGCATATCACTGACAATGTCAGCGATATGGCCCAATGGGATACCACTCGCTCTACTGACAGTCATAAGAGTTCCACGAAATATGACATAGTCTTTTTTAAGCAATCTAGGAAAGAATAAGGGTGAACAGTAAAGAAGAATAGGTAAGATTCTCACTGACCAACCTATTCACTTAAATTCTATTCATAGATCTCCTGTTCACTAGTCTCAGTTATCTCTTCCACTACAAAATCTATAAATACGGTTTAGTTAAATTTTCTCATTTTGTGTTATTGATGTTATGATAAATTTATCCAGCTAGGGGTGAAAGTGTATTTCTTCCTGGAACTGAATTACTAAAATATTCCTATTTTCGAACCACTTGTGAAAACTTTCAGCGAGGAAGTTAATTTAAACTGTTTTGGAATGTTAGGTTGTCAAATATTTTCATTAATTTCTCCATTATTAACCTTCGCTATATGTCCCAAAAATTGCACTTATGACGACACGATCAAAAAGTAATTATTCATGGGTACCTACATGTATTCAAAACTAACCTACATTACTTCAAAAGATAAAAAGCTAAAGAACAGATTACTAAACAGTATTTTCTGCATTCTATTTCGGATTAATGCTGTTTTCTCTACAATCTTTGTGTTGCGTTAGTCAGTTTTCCTTTTTCTCGTTTCATTTTAAGACATTAAGAGTATTCATACTTGTTTTCAATACTCTTAGAGTTTACTTGGTTCACTATAATTAATTTTGCTCAACAGAATTTATTATTACACTGGTAGTAGTTGAATTGGTTCCATGTGATGGGTTCAAGCACTCAGTAAATAACATGCGCATTCTCCATTCCTACAAAGTGGAACAGATATCTAAGTAGCATGTGATTACGTTTCTTTATTGGTCCTCTTTATTTCAGTACATTATACACTGGTTGGAGACTAGTCAGTGACTAGTGTAGTGTATCTAGTCCTTTGTTTGGTGCAGACTGAATTCTATCAGTCAAGTTTGCAATGTGGCCAGTATTCTAGGTGGCTCACCATCATGGTGCACTTTGAATTGTTGATATTATATGGTTCGACGAGAAGGCCTTGAACCTAAGTTTCGTCCTCGCTGGCGCTCATCAGCAAGGCGAATGTGCGCATCTCAGAAGAGATATGAGTTCCTTCAAGGTTGTAGATACGCCTTGCTGACTGGTAAGTGCCGACTAGCACGAAACGTAGGTCCAAAGCTTCCTGCCGATTGCCTCTAACCATATAATTTCAACATTATACATTATTATCACTATTATGAAATGGTCTACTTGTTTATACAATTTCCAGTTCCAAATTATTCATGTTGCTATTTCAGAAAACTGTTGCTTTAGAAAAATTAACTTTCATATATATATATATATATATATCCATTCTGGACAAGATTTCTGTGCTAACAATTATTTTCAGTGAGTTATTGTTCAATCTCTACAATATAATAGGCATTAGAGGCAAATCAAAGTTATGTTGGAAAATGTATTGGGGTACGAGCATAAAATGGAATAATAGTCTATTGGTTTTGATTGTCATTTAAATGCCTATACATGGTATAGTCATTGAGAACATAAGATAAAATGTGAATAATTAATTAAGTGTCGTGCTAAGCTACATATAATCAACAAAATTATAAGTTCCGGAGAATGAGTTACATTTTATATACATTTAAATAAAAATCAAAACCAACAGACTATTATTCCATATTATGCTTGTACCCCAATACATTTTTCGATATAACTTTGATTCGCCTTTACTGGCTATTTTACTGAAATATTCATGGATTTATAACTATACTGCATAAAGAATAATTTATTGAAAACAGTTCCATACATTTCCGTCCCTTGATAAATTTCGATCATGAAAGAAAGACCAGATTTACAATACAGAATGATATCATTCTATTTCACGGGTTCTTATCAACTGCGGACTACCTGAATTTATGATGGTTATAAATATTAACAATCAAATACTTCAATGTTTGAACGGTAGTAGAGAAAACATTATAAAACTAACGCATCCAAAATGTAAGTATTACTAATTTTAGTTTAATTTACCATCAGTTTATATACTTTCAAAGTAGAAAAGCAGTAGGGAGAAGACGAAAAGAAAATCTAATATAACATGGGTATATTTAAATTGCGAACACACATATTTGTGACACCGTAATGTATTTTATTGGTTTGACCTTATGAAAAACATCTGTTAGTTTTTGCACTGATATCTTCTGGAAATCTATACTGATGGACTAATTTATAACAGATAACAAAAACGTACGCTAAAAAGTTTATCAGAATTCGGTATTTTTTTCTATGTTTGGTTTGTAAGGATTAGATTTGTTTTTACGAGTTGATCATGGATTGAAAACCAGAGAGATGAAAAAGCTGTCCAATTCTCCTTGGTTTTCAAGGGTTCTCTAACTGATATCAATCCGTGATCAACTCGTAAGAATTCGATATGATGAATATAATAGGAATACGCCACCCAACATGAATAATGAAATAAAATACATCTATCTTATACCTCTTCAACGTTTACCCTTGCTATTTTAAAACAGAACTGTCTGGTGTCTAATTTGCTGTCCTTTTTAACATTCCACATAGCAAGATGAAATACAAGCAGTTTAATGCGGATTGTTATCGTTAGTTATTTAACAACCACAGTCAACATCGACAAAACTGTGATGGTAGGTAAGGGGAATTTGATTCTCTTTCTCTCTATCATAACAAAATATATTAATGGAATTTCGTTTGGTATAGTGTATTGACCATGACATTACTGATTTCTATCATTTGTTACAATGTGATATTTTAAGGATTATAGTTTGTATATAACTGCAGAAAATGGAAGAAATGAAATGGTTCCATACTTTCCTTCTTTAATGTTTGTTTTGCTTTTTCAAATTTATGAAAAGTTATATGTACCTAAAATAAATTGCCTTGAATTTGTTAATTATACCGCCCAAATTTATTCCTGGAATCTTTTTACTTTGTACACTGTTCTAAAAATGTCCATGCAACAGTGTTGACTATCATGATATTTTTTTGTCGCTATTAATCTGAATTTTAATGAACAAACATAACGCTAATAGATTACACATTATCTGATACAATGTTTTGCATTGTAATCTTGAGAAGAAAACATTTAATTCAAAGTACATCTGTAAAAGTACTACGATAACATAACAGAAATCGTAGGAATATTTGTCAGTACACCAGGATTAATTTCAGTGCTTTAACTCTTTGGTGTATCATGTCACAAAATTGTGCTTTTTATGTGCGTCGGTGGCACAGCGGTTAGGACTCTCGCCGACCATGCACATTGTCCGGGGTTCGACCCCCTGCCGACGAACACCTGATATTCATGGTCGGCCTTCAAAATTTGGGCTACCAATATCACATGCTGAAAATTCCATACTTGTACCAAAAATACTGTGTGGTTTCAAGCTATAATCAAAATCAAAAACTCAACTTTTCTGTTAAAACAGAAGGTAACATTGCATGGTCTTCCTCTGAAGACTGAAAGTGTATTTTATTTTTTGTAACAGAAACTATTAATGCATAGGCACTTTATGTATTGTTTATGTAAATTATTTTATGAAGACTTTTATTTATTGCCTTCAAGTGGTTGAATCTAGAAATGTTTGTTGGTCTGTGAAGCGTAATTTATCATCTATCCGTTAGGTATACAAAGTGAACATCAGGTTACCTGTGTCCTGTCTTTCTCAAATGGTGTAATGCATAAAGAGAAAGGTGATTTTAATATTATGTCTAGATGATAGTTGCGGATAAACGACACTATGCCTTGATAACTTTAACTCTTGAAGTGTAGTGAAACTTAATGAATAATAGACTGAAAATTAATCCAGAAGGGTGTATTACTTGAAGCAGTATATCAACATCACCAAGCAGTTGACACACATGAATATTTACGGTAATTTATAAAGGAATGTATCCAAGCTACAAATATTTTCACTTCGATCCCTAGCTCCATTCACTGAAGATGGAAATATATATATAAATACCAGAAAGAAGTGACTGTGTTGTCTGAGTACATTTCTTTATTAACTTTAACTGTCATTAAAGGTTGACAGGATTATAGTTCGTATTGGGTGTCAATTTCGATTGTGATATATGGACCATTGTATTTGAAATCAGGCGCAAAACATAGAAGTATCCACCGTGAAATCGAAAGACCATAATCTCGAATTCTCACACTTTTGGTTTCGCACACAAATTACTGCAAAGATTTTAAAATATCTAGTGTTTTGTGTTTTTATCAAATATCACTTTTATTAAAAATTCAATTTCAGAGTGAGATAGTGAAGTCTGTTGAACATTCAGCCTTGTAACACTACTTCAGCCATAACTATTTCATAATTCACAGTGGGATAAGAGTTTCACCTACGAACTTCGCTAGACAGCGTTTCATTTCAGTGAAAAAAAAACCCAACAAACTACTCGCTTTAGATGACGTATTTTTATACAGCCATGAGTTCTTTGTAGTCACTGTTTTTAATGTTCTCTTTTGTCCATCAATATTCTTAATCCAAGTTACTTTATTTCATATTTCCATTGAAGTTTGGAAAATCAGAGAGGTATTGAGTGACTAATATATGTGGAACATATATGTGAATGCTTATGCTATCGGATAAAGCAAATTATAATTCGTCTATACGTTTTGGAAATAAAGAAGTTGGCTAGTTAGCTGCACCTTTTATTAAGATGGAAGTTGTCAGAGCAGTAAACATTCCACCTTGATTACTTTAAAGTGGAATTATCTGTTCGCTCACTTATCTTTGGTCAAAAAGTGTGTCCTGGTTCACAATACTTGTTATACATTTAATGACTTAAGGTCACCCATTACATTCAGATCTTAAAGTGCCCATTTGTTACCGGAGACTATGAAATTTCAAGAAGATTTCCAATATCCAGCGTTTATAAATAAGTTTATATTTATGTGGTATTTGTTCACGATGAAATTTTGGGCAGTAGATGTCTTCAGTAAATAAATAATAATACACTGGGCTGTATCAAATAAATCTACTCTGTGATGGAGTATTCGCACTCAGTCACACTGCCCTTGTTGTATTCTCATATCACCATTATTATTATTATATCAATATTTAACGTTGGGTTTAATGTCAAACTCGAGTTTTCTGAATGCTTCTTGGTTCAGCTGGCTACTTCAGTAAAATTAATACCAAGCAGCATTAACATCCTTTTTTCACTGGACTTAGTTTTACTCTAAGGTGTAATCCACGGACTGTTTGTTGAAATTAATCGGCTTCTCTATTCCGATAGCTTCTCAAGCTTTGAACTTTCTGAGTAAAAATTATACAGATCAGTTTACTGTTTCATGGAGAATTGGCTTCAGAAAACTTTTCATGAGATTTTTTCTGCTTCCTCAAGAAGTGAATCACATGTCGGTATTTGAAATTTTATTGTTTTTAACGATCTTATTTGCATAAATTCAGCTTATTTATCTACCAGAATATTCACAGCCAAAGCTGGGAATATTTTTACTATTCACGGATGCTATTTTAACCGTAAAACGTTTTGTGTTTAAGAAAGCATTTCGGCATAATTATAGTTTTTAATTTTTAGAGTTTATTAAAGATTACAATCTATGCAAATACACTTATGTAGAAGTAACTGACGCCACTTAGTTAATTAACATTATGCATAAATTCAATTAGGGAATTTCATGGTTAAATTCAGGGATTGGCTAAGTAAATCAGCTGAGTGACAAAAGAATCGTTCACAAAACTTTAGTGGAAATCCAACCTCTGGTACTATTTAGCCGTATTTTTGTTGCTGATCATAGAGAGTATAATATCTAAAAAAATTGTAAATTTGACTTATGGACATATTGCAAGACATCTATGCTATTCACAGAATTAGCGTTCATATTAAGAGAAAGCTTTTAGTGCTACAATGAATAAGCCAAGTTGTTTCGAAGACTTATATATGAGTTTTTGTGAAAGATATAAATCTAGTCATTGTCCAAATTGAATTTAAGAACAACAAAGTTCGGTGAATTCATTCACTTAGCTGTGCAATCGCATTTATATATAATTATTTTGTGTTTGTGTGTACATTAGGTTTGTCAGACAAGAGGTTTATTGTTTACATCACCAAAATATTCCAAGAAATGTGATGAATGATCAAATTGTAACTAGGGCGTGACAATTGGTAAGTATTGACAAGGGTTGCGTTATATGTAATAGGAAATTAATAGAGACAAGTGTCCAAAATAAATTATGTAATAGGTAGAAGGAGTAAATAAACAGTTGGTTAACAAGATGTTACCAAGATGTCATACAAAAATCCAAACGATCAGAAAAACATTATTAACAAAGCAGTAAAACTTGGAATTACATCCAAGGTAGACGAAATTAACTCAAAATACTCATGTAGGCAGAAACCATATGACAGTAAAACACTGAGCTATTAGAATTTGGGTGGTTACTGTGCAATTGTCTACACAGTAATTAGTCCTACGTAACACTTGTGTCTAACAGCCATACATTAAAAATATGGTGAGGTACTTCTTTGTTAACAGTTTACAGATATCCAATTTTTGAAAAGTTACTACTACCACGATACCATAATACTGCAGATGATTTATTGCCAACCTGTCCTGGAAATTGGTTGTAGAAGAACTCCTTATAAGAAGCCACTGGGAAATTGACCTGGAGATCATACCTCAAGGATTTCTGAAACAGGGATGCTTACGTTCAGATGGTCATAAGAAGAATTTAGGATACTAATAAATGACTACTAGAATGTCTTACCTTATATTGGAAACTATATTTCCTACAGACTTGACTCTAACTTAACAGATTAACGAAGTCTGTCACTGTAGTGCTTAGATTGTAAGATTTAAGGAATCAAGTCTGTTAAGGCTTCCTGAATTTAAATATCAACTCATGGCAATTTCTAAACCTAAATGAATTAAATTCCCTTAGAATACTTACGACGTCAACAATTCTAAGCAGATTTTGAAAGCACCTTTTTTTTACAAAAACTGTACTTTTATTTAAGTAAAACAACAACCATTAATTTTACATAAATTCAATAGAGATACCTTACAGTAATCTATTGTCATTCTTAAAATGGCCTGAAAACACTTTTTTTCAGCATTCAGTTTAGTGTAGAAATACACTTTTCCTACGCACTTTGTTATTCAACGTTGAAGTTAATGATAGATAACCTATTTTGTCAAATCGGCTCAAACATTTCAAAGTTAATTTAATGGTTTTGACCTCAGCTGAGGTGATAAATTTCTTCAGTATTCAACAATCTGAAGTATGTGTTTAAAAACAGTAAAACGTGATGGCTTGTGAATCTTGCTTCTGTTTGTCAAACAGCAAAATGTCTTTTAGTACAAAAAAGATGTAATGATACTGACATTCCAAAATTTTCAAAGTTTTAGAAACGATAAACTAATCTTTGGTGAGTTAATTGTGGCTTAGCAGCTTTTACGCGTAAGTGGAAGAGATATAAAGTGTAAACAAATCTTTTAAGAAAAACTCAGAGATGTATTCACCATCTATTTATGTATTTATATTTAAACTAACGAAAAGCCTAAACTTAAACACGTCAATAAATACTTGGGGATTACGCAGTAGTAGGGGATAATTAATAAGAATTTCATAACTCTAAATCTAATGGTATAGATCCATCAGTTCTGAGAAGACTTATCTAGGGAGAAATAAGATAATAAATGAAGTTGAAACTAAAGTCGAGTTCCATAGCTCAATAATAAAAATGGTTTTTAGGTTCGTGAAGTGATATGATATAAACTGATCTACAAGATTGAGCAGCAGAGTTCTTAATTTCCCTTCATCTGCTGGACATTTTGTGTGGAAGATGAGGTGAATATATGTGGAACACTTATCCTTCTATTGAGGTCTTCTCATTCAGATTTCCAATAAAGCATGAACAACAGTTTGTGCAGAATAAAATGGTACCATCGTTTACTTTGTTGGCTTCTCATCAGACATAAATAAGCCTACGTACAGAAGCATTTTTAACATACTTAGACAGACTGTTCATTTTTAAACAAAAAATCAATACTAATAGAATTCAAGTTGCGTTTGCCTGAAGTTCATTGTCAGTCAGATGTCTAGTAAAAAAATTAAGCAAAGAATACCCTTTTCGATAATGTCTTCGTCTGGCTCTACAATCATATATATATATATATATACTGAATAGTGTAGAATAATCGTCACTGACAATATTGGTGTTTTTAAATAACAAAGATTTTTTAAGATCAATGATTAAATTACAGTTCATGAAAGACGTTTAAGTTATAGTAAACATAGAGTCAATATATGCATACCATCCTAATCCAATTAATCACCTAATCCCAAACAATCATAATCATACGCAATTAAAATTTTGGGCGTTACATTAGCAAATGATTACATTCAGTTACCAGGGCAAGGAAAGACTCATAACCGCTTCTTTTTGAACACATAAATCGGGTTTCAGGCGCTTGATGGAGATTGCTTTGGAAAACTCTATGACAGTTTATAAAAAGGTCAAAGTGATGAATTTTTGATGATTCTTTCCATATATCATAGTTTAGTACAGCAATCGAATAACATCTAAATTGACCGTTAACTAGGTGTCATACCGTATTTCGTAGAGTATCAGCAGTAACCGGATGGAATGTTACCGGCACCAGACTTTTTATTTTAGTATTTAATCAGTCGTCAAGTAGGTTTTATTTATGTATCAAAGTAAGACCTCGTCAAATAATCCCACCATATCAAGAATTCTCTCAAGATAGTGCATGTGACACTACGATTTTGTAGAATCATCTCGTGTATTCCGTGCAAAAAGCTGCAAATGTAAAATAATAAATATCCATATAGAATCACTTACGCTTATGCTTACATAATTTTTAGTCAAGTTGTAGCTTTTTGTTATGTCTTTAAGTTTGACGCATACTGACTGATATCATTTTTAAGTGTTTCTTTTTAAGAAATACTACAGATGTTCTACTAACTGTTTAAAAACGTTAAGATTATAGGTAAATTTCGTTGCTAGACAACGGAAGTAGTTAATTTTCATCATAATTAAAGTGTCTAGACTTCAACAGTTATCTAAACAATGAAAGCATGTTGATTTCTTATGTTAGTAATAAATCATACATCTGTGGGAAGTAAGGAAAACAGGGAATAGGAATTCACCAAAATTAACTGAAAAACTCATATACCTTTTACGTTAATATCTTGAAAACGTTTATCACAACCTTTAATCATATTTAGAGTAAAATCTCAATTTGGCACTTTGCATCAGTTTGATTTCGAATATTTTAAAAATAAAAAGTATAAGTAAAGACAAAAATGCGATGGACCACAAAAACAAGATTCAAAAAGACCTGAATTTTTCGGGTGGATGATATATGTCTAATGTCACACAAACTCGGAGACTTACAGGCAAAATCCGGCAACAAACTCGTTGAAGAGGCAGGCAGCGAAGACAAGACTCAAGTTGACACAAATAAGATGGAGATGATGAAAATAACCAACCAACGAACAACAAAAACAACAATAACGCCCAGCAGCAACCATCAGCGACGGGAGAAAGCGGTTGAAAGAGGTTACTTCATTCACTTATCCAACCAGGAAGCATCGTTTCAGCTACATGCAGTCATAACTGATGAAGAAGTCAAAATCAGTCAGAATCTAAAGGGCAGATACAACCTCCATCAATCTGAAATCCGTTTGGAAATCTTCCACACTCAACCAGAATAAGGAACAAGACTCGGATTTTCAACACAAATATCAATGAAGTCAGTCAGATCTCTTGTATTGGTGAGAAACCTGACCAGCGCATTACGAAAAGCATTTCCAACGTGCTACTGCAGACGTTTACCAACAGCTATGAGGAGGAGATGAGAGATTGTAGGCAATCGTGGGCCTAGCTGAAGAGGTTAGCTACAAATAGAATAAGGTGGAGATGTGTTCTTGAAGACTTATGTTCCACTCGGAACCCAAAGTAACAATAATAATAACATATATTGTAAATTTTATATGTTTCCGTTTTTAGAAACTTCAGCTAACCACTTTACAGGTTTTGAACTATTCCGATGCCATCAAATTCTGGTTTTCCAGGGATTCTCAAAATAGTTAACCCTCAACATTATTAATCTTTTTCAGTTTCATTCGCAAGTAGTCCTCCTTCCTTGTGAGTTAACTATTGGTGTACACTAAGCCTCCCAATTTTATTATGAAATAATCTCCTAAAATGGGTTATTAATAAACGTGGAATTATGGCTGATCTGTGTGATATTTGATGCATCGTTTAAACTTTATGCTATTTACTACAGTTTTTCAGGAAACCTTCTTTTAAAATCAGAGTAAACTGCATAATTCTAAGGTTTGCAGCTTCCTAAATGAAGTATTCAAATGAGACTACAAACATAAAGGAAGTCTAAAACAGAAAGTGAAATATCCGTTTAGTCTCCCCTTAATTTCATTTAAAAACTGTAATACTTTTCAAAACCTTTACAGCACTCATTTCTGATGTAACTGCTTCAACAGTCTGGATGTTCATGAAAAAATGTCTGATTTATTTATTGTCTAGATATCGGTAATCAGAAATAAGCCTGTAGAATTAATTTCACAGAATTTACATACTACAAATTGAAGTGCCTTCTAGTTATAGTTTTCACTAATTAAGTGAAAGTACTCATTTTCGGAAGGCAAGAAAGTATGATATCACAATAGACTCGACCATGATTCACGGTGGAGCTGTTCATTCCTCCGCTGCAATTACCTCAAAAATCTTTTTAGTAAACTTTTCACTTAAAACTGCGTGTGTTATTTTGATACATGAGCCTAGTGTGATGGTTCTGTAACTTTGGCGATAAAAAATGTAATACTGTGAACATTTGTTGTTCATAGCGAAATGCAAAATTTTATCATATAAATGTATGCTATCAAAAAAATAAAATTAAAGGCAATCATCTTTGAATGAGCTGCTGATGCTCTATTTGTCTGTTTGAAGTTTCTAGTAGTTACTATTTCCTCAGTCAGAGATTCAATAAATCTTCCAGTTGTCATCGCAATTTATATTTTACAATAATACAAATATTAAAAGTACAGTAGCCGAATATTTTCCAAAGTTTTCTAAGAGAAAATATAATAAACCGAAATGCATTTTTCATGTTATAGGTTTTTCAAATGGATTGATTTTACTATCCCTTTAATGTTACATATTAATGCTGGAAACATTTACAAATGGAAACTTCAAAGACATCTAGTGTGTTATCAAAACTTCCTGAAATGAAACTGATGTCAAATGAACATTTCAGTATTTTGGAATAATATATTTATATATATGAACTAAATATTATCAAAATACTCTGATGTACAGTATTTTAAAGCATGTACAAATTATTTATTTTTGCGCTAAATGTATTTTTATTATCCATATAAAAATCGTTTGGACTGTCATTGCGTAATTATTTAATCATGTAATTAGGATAGAAGATAGATGATAGTACATTAAATATTTTACCAATATAGAATAAATGATACTAGTTTTGCAGTTTAACGGAAGTTGTGATTATCCGACTAGAATGCATCAACACACTGGTAGTATTAGTAGAAGTAGCAGTACTGGGATATGCATATATACGCTTGTTGAATGACAATTAGTGGTATGCTTTCCTATTTTTGACTATTATTATTCAACATATATATATATATACATATGTATATATATATAAATGGTAATCAAAAGTCTACCTAGTAGCGGAAAACTGCCTCTAGTATTTCATATGCAGGTTGTATAGTACCTACATTAATCAAATGTATTTTACATCATAAGATATATTGTTAACATAATGTATTCACCGTTTTTGCCAAATTATTAGATTGAGTAAATCTGTACAATGTTTTTATGGGATATATATATATATATATACAAATGAATGTAGACTTTAGCTCATTAATTGGCCACGTAAATATTCAAACTGCTTGTTTTCCAAAAAAATGTAAATGACGTATTCACTAAAAAAATGTTACTTTTCTGCTACAAAAAAGACAAAATACTCCATCATTCAACTTTTTAATCCCTAATCACCATTGTATAGTACTTATACCTACAACTTTGAAGTAGATCTTAGCTACTTCAAGCAGATCTCTTTACATACTTCGGTTGTTCAGAAAAGCAGCTGTGGAATTTGATGAAGCATTAGTTACTCAACCACAAATTTGATTCAATTTAGTTCCACATTTGAGGTAATACATTTCTAATTAATAAAAAAGACTATGATTAAAAGTTGGTTATGTTGCATACTTTCAGCCTAGAAGGATTTTCCTTTGACATTTTAGAATTTTTCCATATTTCCTGAGAATTTATGGAGTTCATGTCCTGTAAACTATAATTAATTTCCCTCTAGGGGCATTTTGATTAATGTATTAATCAACTACATTCTGAGTGAATCACACTGAAATTTCCGTTTCTCATTATGTACTGAAGCCATGATTGTCAATCTAAAAATAACTTGTAAGATATAGTCAATCGTTTTTTTCATTTTTAGAAGTTACATTTCCAGCGTTTCCAAGTAGCTGTGACTATTATTTAGTAGCATCATACTTGTGTCACTGGATCATTTCCAGGCATCTCAGAGGAAGCACGATGAAAACCAGTGAATAATTTTATATTAACTTAAATACTTTTGCCTCTTTGTGGGAAAAAACAAATAAAACTGATATGAATATGTATCGATATATTTTGTGTGCTTTGCAATTGGATCATCGAATGGAGGGGGCTTGCAAAAGTGTAACAAATGTCGAAGCTTCGCTATACCTTGTTAGTAAATTACTCCTTTGGTAAGGAATTCTTACAGTTTTTTGAAATAACATTTGTGAACTACTAATTAGACATCGTAGCATCAAATAAAACTATTGACTGACTTTCCAGTAAATATTTACCTTTCCGACTAACCAAAAAACTGTCCCTACAACACAGATATAAACACCGTCAACTGAAATCAACCTAAATGCTATAATTATAATATTATTATTCCCCTGAGTTCAAAGTGGAACACAAGGCTTCAAAAACACACTTCCACTTTCTTCTATCTTTTGCTGTCCTCTTCAGCTGGCTCCACGACCGTCCATTATCTATCATCTAATCCTCTACACACAATCTCCTCCATATCACCCTCGTACCAAAGACCCACTCGTCGCTTCACATCAGGATTCCACTTGAGCGATGAACTGCATTGCGCACAATGTCACTTAACTGTCTCCTCAATGTGTGCACAATCCATCTCCATTTTCGCCTACATATTTGTTGTGCCATCTCCTAGTAGTTGATGTGTTTGCAATCAGAGTTTCTTGTCGCCAATTCCTTCTGACCGGCTGGTCATGTCATCTTCAATATGGAGAAAGTGAAAGGGGACAGATGTTGGCGAAAGTCCACAGTAGCCTGTTGGAAATGCTTTTTCTGACGCGCTGATCAGGTTTCTCACCGATACAAGAGATCTGACTGACTTCACTGATATTTGTGTTGAAAATCCGAGTCTTGTTCCTTATTCTGGTTGAGTGTGGAAAATTTCCAAACCAAATTCAAATTGATGGAGGTCCGATTCTGTCTGGTTTTGACATCTTCATTGGTGCTGCCGCCTGTGTCTGAGATGATGCTTCCTAGATAAGTCAGTGAAGTGACATATTTCTGATTTCATAGCAGTAGTCGCTTCTCTTACTTTCCTTGTTCAGTTCAATATGGCTGACTGTTATTTCATCTACCTGCATTTTAGACAAAGCTGAGAAATTTGGTGAATGAAAGAGGCCACTCCCTTTAGATTTTTTTCCAATGATGGCAATTAGTGTTGAGCAACTTTATCAACTCGGTATTCTACACCCTCCTTCTTCTGCTTCAGTTGTTGGCAAGTGTGTCACAGAATCTTCTTTTGTCTCTCCTAGCACTCCTCTTCACGCCTTTCTTGATTCAAGGCAGTTTACATTGCTGTGAACTCATCTTCTCCTTCACCTGTTTTCCATCTTTGCATTTAGTCATCTTCTCTCTCATCATCCTCCTCTCCTCTCTTCTCTTCTTTTTACTTCAAGGTAGGTGTCCATTGAGAGCAATTCATTGTCTTGTCACTTCTTTCTTCCTAGTACAGTTGTATACGTTTCTTTTAACATCACCTTCAGAGAGTTAGTTCCAATGTTCTTCAACACAGGTTTCCTCAGTGATGCCACATAGTGTCTCCGACTTTGCTCTGTAGTTTTTTCCTTCAGCTTCTGAATGTTGAACTTGAATTGTGGTACATCTCCAGTTGTTCTGAAAGATATCAGCTTCACCTTGAAGGTTCCTTGAAATGGATCATAGTCTGAGCCCACCCACATCTGCTCGTCTTCTCGACTTCGTATCCAGAAGGCTGCGTCTCCACTTCCTTGAGATTGATATGAAATCTATGTGGCCTTGTGTAAATGCTTGTGCTCATACACACTGCGTCCGACCATCAAATCATTGGACGCGAAAAAATCTTCGAAGTGTTCTGCGTTCTCATGCATTTCTCCGAGAGAGTCTAGACTCATGATGAGTTCTCCTCATGTATTGTCTGCTCACAGTCCGACTGGCATTTATATCGCAGTTTAGGATTTTGATGTCACCATTTGTGATGTAATCCATTACTGTTTGTAGTTGTCTGTGAAAATTTTCCTTCTTCACTTGTTCTGCATTGTTTGTAGCACTGTGTGTAGTATTGGATAATTGTGACCTTCCTTCTCTCCTTCCTTCCTTTTGATTTGAATCTTGCTGTCATTATCCTGCAGGATGAAATTGGTTCCCAATGCATCACTATAGCCACTCACTGCCTCAGTGTATTCGTAGTTTTCGTCTTGATGATCAGGCCGGAGTAGATTACTGACTCTCCAGTTTCGACAATCCACATCCACTCTATCTACTCTCGTAGATATCCAACACTTCTATGCTGCATCTTAGCATTTCTTTAGCTACCTGGGCAGACTTCCCTGTCAGTCTCGTACATTGTACGGGCATTCCATGGCCCCATTATTACATTTGCTTCTATTGAAAAAAGACATTGGCTGACTGACTGGCTTCCCGAAGGCTTTCATCAGCCTGCGTCATTTCGCCTTTCCGATTCCAGCGAGAAATAAGTTCATATTTTTATATTTTTCGTGTTTTTAATATTTTTATTATGCATTGAAGTTTCTGTAGCAGTTTAAATGGTTTTGTGGTATAGGGTAGCTAGACCCACTCCTAATCCCCTGTTTTTCCGGCTAGGGAACTAGATAGCTTGTAAACTAAGTGAGGGAAAATCTTATTTTTATTTGACAACCACAGCTTGAGTGGTATATTTTTTGATGCTTCAGTTTGCACACAAACGAAATGTGATATTCAGCTTGCTGTATCAAGTGCGTGCCTCACTGAATGCTGCGACTTCGTAAATTTATACACTAATATAAATGTTGTCAGTTAGATAAGAAGCGGAAGACTTCTGTTTCTGTGAGTAACGCCGTTTAAAAGAAAACTCTGACAGTAGTCGCATTTATGGGACTACTTATAAATACATACATTTAGCGTCTATGCGTGAAAGATAGTATTCTAGCCAGTTTGTATGTTTATTTTCAGGTATTTCTGTTGACTAAATTATTCTAAACAACGTGTGGTATTGGTTAACATATTTGAAAAATTTCATTAATCATTGTAGCATAGCAACTAGGAGATAAAGATAACCAGCCTTATATTTGGTTTACATTTATTATGATTTCAATAATTAGTTAGTGGGGATTCTATTTGTTTCAAGTTAGACCCCGGATTGATATCAGTTAGATAACCATTGGAAACCGGAGAGTACTAGACAACTGTTTCATCCTAGTTTGGGAATCATCAGCAGTACGCACCCACTGCCAGGGTTCGGACCCAGGACCTTCCGTTTACAAGGAAATCTCGTATACGATTCAGCCACTAGGACCCAATTCAATGGCTCATGAATTCTAACTTCTACCAATTCGTGATCTAGCACGGCTAGAACTCAATCCCCACTCCCGACTGGATGGCCTCCACTGATCACGACTTCTTACTGCAGCTACAGGCAACTTCTTCCTGTAGCAAGTCACTAGCGAGCTCATAGTATTCCACACGATATGTAATTTTGAACTAACTTTTAGTTTTCTGCATCAAAATAAGTCAGAGGGTCAAATTTATAAGATCAGAAATAGATGAATTACCACTAACTTTCCTACACCTTCGTTTACATTGGCGACTGGTCATGTTTTCCCGTCAGTTTACAAACGGAGAAGAATATCTAATATTACGTAAGTTTTTTAATTAGCGCATAAACACTGCATTTTTAAATCAGGTTATATGGATATAGGTAATTATACAATAATACATTCATATTGATTGTGCATATATTATATCTACCTTCATATGACAGTTACTGTACAAGGTAATTTATCACCACAAAAATATTGACCTCTTTTCTATATCACAGACCTGTATAACATTTTTTATGTTAATAAATATTTCAACAAGTGCTTGATAAATGTTGATATTTTTACATCCCTCACCTATCTTATATATTAGAAAATAAAATAAGTATAATGCAGTAGGAGAAAGAAGACATGCTTTGTAATGGATAATAAATAAACTAGATAAATAAACTAAACTATATATATATATATATATATATATATATATATGAGAGTTACTTTCTTCAACGTATATTTTGTTTTATGATGAACATTCTCACATAACGTTTTTGAGCTGCAAGAAACACTGTTTTAGCTGAAATATACAGTCTCTGAAATAAGTCAGTTGAAGGGAAGCAAAAGAAGAGAAACTCTATCATCTAAAGATTAATTTTTGAAAAATGACCTAAGTGAGATATGTCGCATACACGAATTCCCTTTATGACTTTGAACTGAGATGAAAAAAATACTGATGCAGATCTGTTAAATGATTCTAGGTTCCTTTCCTGGATATTTTGTCTTCCTCTTATCTTCATTCAGACATTAAGTTGAAGGCGTAGCTAATCTATTTTCGGAGATAATTGGTTTATCCACTTTATCAGTGTAAACTGGGTTAATGTCAAAACGACATTAAGTGTTTGTTCATAATTATATACAAGTTAGCTTGTACAAAACGTCTCTGCTAAAGGATGGTCAACAGTAAATTTTGTACATGTAACTACTCGAATCAATAAATGGTAAATAAGTGAAGTGAAGACAGGGGAATATAAAGAGACCAAGGGATGAGGATACAGGCTATGCACTAGATGTTATTTTAAATTGATTTGATAGGTTTTTTTATATTTTTATTGAGCTGTGTAATTTCAGTAAACAGATTAGGTTAATAATCAGTACTGAATATGTCCTAATCAGTCAGTTTTTCATGTATTCCATAGACACTGAAGAAGAAACTGTTCATTATTCATCTACACATTTTTCTGGTGGGCTTACATTTAAAAATAACTTTTATGTTGGGATTCTGAACCTTTCAAAATGGAGGATGTGCAGGAACTTAGAATAGTATTGAAAATATGAAGGCTTTGTTTAATTCTATTGAAGCCGTAAGTTACAGTATTGTGTATGTTATAAAAAAATACAATAATAGGCAAAAATTTATATATTACTGCTGGTTAAAACCAAGTTCATGGATTACTTTATGATTAGTAATTAAGTTTAAAAAGAACACCGATTCTTTATACATATCATTTATTGATGATTCTACACTTATAATTTTTACAGGCAAGTTACCCCTAAGTATTTAATAGTAAACAGTCAGAATTCTCTAGTTAACTGATGTTGCTTCACGCAATATGTTTACATCCCCTTAGGTTCAAATGAATTTGGTTTTTAAAGTGGATAACAGAGTTAGAATGCGAGGAGTATTTTTAATTTAAAATAATCAGTCTTACGCCTAAAATAGTACAAACAGATATGAGTTTCAGCAGCCGCAGCACAGTAATGGTAGTATGAGTTATGCTTGAAGTAATACGAAATGGATAAAAGATGGGGATGTAAAAACGCTGGTTAGCAAAGAAATAACACAAATCTAGTTGTAAAAATTTGATCTCTGGTAAATACAGTCGTTACTTTAGACAGTTTTACTAGTAAAATGCAAGTCATGGGAATGTAGGAGGCAATTAGATTCATGTCAGTGACTATATACATATTTGTGTGACAAATGTGCTAGGCTGAAATCGATTACAAAATATTGTAAAATGGGAGACAATGGTGGTGATTAGTCATAATAGATTTGTAGAGTGTGGGGTAGGAAAATTAACAAGTTAGATCAAGGTTATAAGAGGTGTCACGTGAGTGGCTAGTACAAAGTGGTCTGTATTAAACAGGAGATAGTAAGATTGTAATGAGAGGTTCATAATAAGGTAACGAATGCGTGAAATGAAACAGGTGGAGACATATATTGAGAAAAGAGATAAATTACTAATAATAAATACAGATAGTATAAATGGAAAATTCGATAGTATTGAGAGAATTTTGCATGAAGGGCATAAATTATGACGAATAATAATAATAATTGTAATAAAAGCAAATGAAAAAAACAACCAAAAAAACCAAGAGAGTTAAGGGGAAGAAGCACTCTTGGTGATAAGAACAATCTTCAAGCCAAGTTTGGCCACGGTAGGAACAGCGTCTGGACGTGTTCATGTTGGATACAAAGTTCCGCTTTAGTCGATCTTATAGCAACAGCTTCAGCTATGTGTAGGAGACGTAAGCGAACTGTACGTGATAACGTGTCATCCCTTGTTACTCAATAATAGACCACTATACATTTTTGGTAAATATAAATACGACTGGACAGCCTCTGAAGATGATTTCATCGATGAAGAAAATTTTCTTCGCTGAATTTGTCCTTTATTTTCTTCATGACTCAAATACAAAATTTAACAACTTATTGGTGAAAATTTTCAAGTCTTGGTTTGCCTGGATTCGGTTTGTTTCAAGTCTGATCACGAACTGTCATCAGTTAAAGAACCACTGAAAATTAGGGATTAGTGAGCAGCTGTTTCGTCCTGGCGGAAAACACTTCAACGGTACGCATCCATGTCCTACGGGGAAACGAACCCAGGATTTTCGGCTGATGATATTCCATAAATCCTAACTTCTTCCAGCTCACTATATTTAGCGCCAACGCCAGACTATGTCGTCAGCGAGTGTTTGTCCCTGCATCCTTCCTGTTGGTCTGCACTGGTAAAGGCTTTTAACTAGAACTCCAGGATACCTCGTCAGGTAGTCAGGTACAAGCAAGCACTTGATTAATTCTTAGGAGTTAATCCTTACAGGCTTGACTGCTTTCAAGTTGTCTTCAGCAAATACGGAGATTTCATATGACAGTTTATAATCCAGGGAAACGGATGAATAATACATAATTCATATCAATGCAAAGAGTGAATTTTGCATTTATTGTTGCCTTCATTTTTCATTATACACTGAAGAACTTGTGAGATATTGATATATTATGTCCAAGTTCAATGGTTATTCGATAACTTTCAATTTCCTGTGTAGTGTTAAATAGTTAAGATAAATTATTCAATAATAATGAGAGAATTCTTATTGTTGTAATCATTTTCGTATACACACACGAGAATGCACGGTTATAATTGTCCAAATATAACCGATCCAAGCACTTTCATTACGAATTTCATCTTATACACATTTATGCTAGCTATTATCAGTAAGCTAAACTTTTGTTCTTGAATAACTTAGTACTCAGTATAAAAAATTTTGAATTCTGTAGAACCCTCTCAGTTACCAGATAATAAGTGATTTTTTAAATATTTTTATTCATTTGAAGCGACTCCAGAAAGTTGAACAGGAACATTTGATTGGATATAATATTGAAAATAGTATACCTATGGTGCGTCGATGGCACAGCGGTAGAATGCTCACCGACCACACAGGTGGTCCGGGGTTCGATCTCCGGCCGACGCACTCCTTTACCGCGATAAGCCAGTAATAAGGCTGATAAAGAGGGAAGTCTGGGCGTGCGACTAGCAACCCCATCCTGTAAAAATAATCACTATTGCTACAGAAACTTCAAGCTTTTAGCTTGAAGTCGTATGTTCCACTGGGAACGTAAAGGAATAAAAGAAAAAGCCTTATATGATGAAGTCGAGAAAGGAATAATATGAAGGTCACAGTAACACAATTTGTCTATGTAGATGGAGTAAAATATTACAAACTTCAGAAGTGGTTAACCAAGATTTTAAAATTGCATCACTTACTTTCCATGGACTTTGAAATGGTCTTTAGATAAATATTGTGTATTTATCAAAATAACGTCTCCTTGTATATTTTTCATAATTCATATGTTTGCTTACTTGGCTGATTATTCTACAATGTTAACTGATAAATGTATTCCAGTTGATCTAGGAAAGAAATATTTATAAAAATCCATGTAAACAAGCGTAATCGTATAGAACAAACTTTACACTCTTCCGTTCTGTATGTATTTTGTTTTAGTAACAATAAGTTTAGTAATGATTGACATACCGTGTGATGCAGAAGTCTCTTTTGTAAATGCTAAAATGTAGTGCTAACACTGTTAATAAAAAAAATTAAATGATCCAGATGTCATTAAGCATGATTAAACTTCAACTTACTGTTGATAAAATTTTTAACTGAGTAAAAAACTATGCAATTTATGTAAACAAGTAAAATCTGACCCCACTGAGTCGTTAGTGAAATAATACAGAATCTGAATTCTCTAGATTGTCCAATTGTGAAGAAGTAAAATAAGACAGAAATGTCAATTACTTTTCTAACAGATACATTAAACAAATATTTAAATATTCAGTTTTGGATGGCATGAACAACCAAGAATATTTCAACATCCTGATTATGGATGTATATATATATATATATGCATTGCACATTCAAAATATAAATCCATTATCCCGAAACTTAATTGTTCCTGGTTGGAAATGTAAATAATGAGTTCAAATGAAACACATAAATCAACGTCTCTTTGCCTGCTTTACAGAAAGAAACTGCTTATTTATTTTTACCTCAGTGATTCGTTCTTGAAGTAAATTACCATAATGAATTCATAAAACACTCAGTTACATTCCAGTTTCTGATAATAATAAAGAAACTTTCAGGTATTAGATAATAGTACCGTGTCATATGGTGTATTGTATACAACCTAAGTGAAGGTTGAATGAAGCGGCACAATTAGGTGCATTTATGTAATTTGTGTGCATTCATTAAGAAGAAAAAAGTATGAGACTCTCTCTCTGCTGGAGAAGATTTCACCAACTAAAAGCTTTTCACCGGTAAAACTTAATTCTAGATTTCAACGAATACCATGACGCAAGAAGCTGTCTTGTTTTACCGAAGTATTACAGATGCTAAGTGTCACTGTCAAATGTCATCATGCTGTCATATCTTTCAGACAGAATGAAACTGATTCATGGAAAAAATAAACCTTAAGCATCTGACAAAGTGCTGTTAAATAAAATACAAAGAGAGACATTATGCGAGTAAGTCATCTTAGGCCTCTTTTGTAATCTTCAAAAATTTCTCAGTAGTATTAATAAACTTTGGTCAATCAGGTTACTAAATGTCAGGACAGATGCTGATCAATTTTTTATTTTGTTTGGGTGAATCCAGTAGAATGCCCCTAGGAATTGACTTCAAGGGTATGATTACCTAATAAAACCTCTTCATTGTAGTTGAGGGTCATCGATACTGATGCATCAAAGAAGCTGATCACAGTTTTTGTTTTTATGTCTAAATAGAAAGAGAAAGAATGACAGAACTCATGGAATGCATATTCACAATTGAAAATATGATTAGTTTATTATAACAAAACTCCATTGTTCGGGGGTAAAATTATTAGCGAATTTGGAAATGATTGCATTAAAGTTGTGTATATTTTAATTAAATATCGGGAATTTGGTCAATTAAATTTGTTTATATCACTTTTCAATCAAATTCTAACCTTTTACAATTAACTTACAGATTTTAATATTGCTCAGTAGCAGAAACTAATGAACTCATTAAATTTCCTTCTGGATTTTCTATTATGATGAAGCTACATCTGTTCATTTGTTAGGTTTTTTGGTAAAATCGAAGTTAGTAGGAAATCAGTACTTTCATTATAACTCTATACATATTTATATCAGTAGCTGATGTCATCCGAAATCATCTCATTAAAAAAATGTATACACTGCTGATGTTTTGTGAATAATCGCATCCTTTAACCTCGCTTATTTATATTTATTATCTTTTGTATTTGCCTTAGATGAAATCGGTCCAGGTGCTTGCGTAAGGTAGATGCACTACACAAATTTTGAGATTTATGTACAACCTTAAGAAGCTAAGTTATATGCATAATTTCAAAGACTGACTTCATCTTAGATATGAAATATGAGAAAATAACTATTTGGCTATTATAAGAGTCCAGTAATCAGTATAGATGGATATACGTTTTCCACTTTAGGTAAAAGTACTATTTCTCAGGATTTCTCATTTAAAAATCTCCAGTCTCTATAAATTTATGTTTCTAGAATGCATTTATTAAGCCACTTACAAACAGGAATAGTATAATAGAAATAATGCTGTGGATACAATACAACATAATATAGATAACTAGCTGAGAAAAGGATGAAGCAAGACTGCTGAGAATACATAGCTGTGGTCCCAGTTCTTTTTATACCATTTCGACTTATATATCAACCATCATGACATGCATCTTATTATTGTTAACGAGAGCACATTTTGTACTTGCTTTGATTTTTTTTGGAAAACACAGTGGTAGCCAGCATACAGGTGTTTTCTTTCTAAACATATTTTAAGAACAGAGTTAACACACTCATTTAGGAAAAAAATGTTCTAAACTACTTATACTGAAAGTAGTACTGATTCGCAGCTTGAAACATCTACTCTCTTGTTTTTCAATGCTCAAGTCAACTTATTGTATTATTTAAACAAGAAAATATATAAAGACTCAGCAGTGACTAGAAAAGGGTATTTCTATTTCTGTAAAGCAAAGTAATAAATATAACTTGGTTACTAATTTAATCGACAGACAGTTTATAAAGACTGCCATTAGTTATGTAGGCTAGAAAATACTAAGTTTTGCATCATATAGAAGGAAAACTAAATAAAAAAAATTATGCAGCACACTGAGTGCAAATTTCTATATTTAAAAAATATCTCTTGTTTTCTAAAATAAATTACCAATTTTTTCCGAGTTTGAAAATGTCGTATTAAAAACAGAATACATGCATTTCTGATGATTAGAAAAAAATATTCCAACTAGTATGCCCACTCTTAATTGGATTCACATTCTTCTTATCATAAGGAGAGTAACTTCAAACATAACTGCTATATTGTACCAATTGAAAGTTAAACGCCAGAAAACCGTCAAACCATCTCTCACTCCATGCCATTTGTCAATTTTTCAAGCAAAAGATTTTAATTAGCAATATTTAAAATTTGAAGAGTGTCATTAGGATTTGTTCCAATAAAAGTTTCATTGTTACCAATAAAGCGAAATACGGAATAACATGTGACAGACCATTTCTTTCGCTTATTTGGGCAGTATACAGGCGGCATGGATGAGGATATCAAAGGCAGGATCAGAAAGTCAAGCTCAACATTCATTACTCTGAAATAAATGTGGAAATCTGCCACACAAAGCATAAAGAACAGAATTCAGATTTTCAACACTAATGTCAAGTTAGTTCTTCTAAATGATTCATGGCGTGTCACTAAATGCTCTCCCAACAGTCTTCGGACTTTTATTGACAGCTGTTTCGACTAGCTGGATACTGAAAATTGTATAGGTCGTTGTAGAGGCTAAGCAATAAGGAGTTCCGACAAAGAAACAAACAAGGACCTATTGATCAACAAATATCCTCCAGGAAACAGAGATGGACTGGGCACACGCTGGGGAGACTGGTGAGTAACATCGCGCATCAGATCCTTAAGTGGAACTCGGATAAGAAACGGAGGGTTTGGCGCTCAAAGTTGACATGAAGGAGATAGTATGAGGAGAAAATTAGAGCTAATGGACAATCATGAATCTAGATAGGGGGGATCGCAGGATGAAATGGAGGTGCTATGTCAAAGTCCTGTGTTTCACTCAAAACCCAAGGGAATAATAATAGTAATGTAACAGTTAAAAAGCTTTTTGTTGTTTTAACTATACAGCAATCGCAGAAAGAAACACATTGAATCGTAGATTCTACTTAAATACATAAAATCATGTTAGTTGAAAGATAACGACCATGTCTTCTTTAAATCCAAGTATTTTATTTTACAAATTGGGGTAATGGAATCCTAGCTTTCATTTCATGACTGTAAATTATTTTGAGTAGACTGTGAAAACGTTTTCCAACATTCACTGAGAAGAATAAACTGAAACAAAAAATATAACAATTCATAGGAAAATAACGGGAAGTTACAATTTAGTTTGCATCATAAACCACAATGTTTCGATGTGATTATGTAGGTCTTACAGTGTAATGATTTCACTTACGTATATATGCACATATATTACTGTTATTATTCCTATCAGTAGCACTGTATGTTGCACATATAAGCAGATAACTTAAAGTAGTCTAATTATTATCTCAGGCCTAATAAATAAGATTATTTTTGCACATTTACACCTTCCAGGGTTAAACAGATACTTTTATAAAAATCCATTGGCGTCATTATGGTGAGAATTGGTGCTAGTTTAAGGACTGCTGCCTTCTGTCACTCATTATTACTTGTTAATTTTGAATTCACTCATTCTCTGAGTAAATACCAGTGCCATGTAACTCATATGAAATTTAAATTAATAATTCTTGTCCATCAGAGATGTCGATGCGCAATCATCATAATTCTAAAGGCATAATATTTTTTATTCTGATGATTCATTTTTACTAGTGAACACAATAAAGTTACACATGAGAAACTTATTTTTACGCTTATAGATCAACTACCAAATTAATTTGGCGTCATTGTCTGCCACAAGGTAACACCAAGACGAAAACATCTTTCCCACATAAAGGTGTTTGGTTAGAAGAGTATCTAAAAATTAAGAAGACTGGGAGCTTTTAAGGTGCTGAGACGAGAAGTTTTAATATCATCCTGATTCATAACATCAGTCACTGTTTTAACCTTATTGTGTATTGGCCAGCAAATGGTTAGTCTGTGGCGCCACGAAAGTAAAGCATTAAACTGTTCTATTGATTAAAAACTATTTTAAAGTTTAACCACACAAAAATTATAAGCGAATTTTGTTCAAGGAGTGCAGTGTGATTTAGCCTTATGAAGCCATCCTCATGCTTATTCGCTTGACATTTTTACTGTGAGGATAAATATAAGCCCAGTTATCTGATATTAAATCTACATAGTATTCATGTTGTAACGCAGTGGTTTGCTGACCGACGTACAGAGAGATGATAGATATCAAGTATCTATGATATATATATAATAACTTGTCATCTCTGGAATCTGTGCTCTTAATAAAAATTACCATTTTGCTGTTTTTTAAATTAACGGTATACTGAAGTTTAAAGCACTTTTTAAAGTTCATTACGTTGGATTTTATATTAATGCTTAACAGTTTTATGTGTGATAGTGACTTTAAGTTTCATAAGATGAGTGCCATTTTCGTCAGTTACCCTGTCAAAGAGGAAACTGTTAATTTTTGTACGGTGTACGCAACCACACCAAGTAGTCTAATTTCTTTGGAAGAAAACAGATGCCAGGTGATTATTGTCTGAAGTGAAGATTTAGTTGGATAAATAAAGCTAACTACAGATTAGATATCTGATAGTCGCATTTTACAAGAAGGGTACAGCCATCTGATTGAAGACTGGTGGTTTTTAAGTGTTGTGTGCTGACATTTATAGATATCAAGAGGACGGATCCAGAAAAATATGTATTTACTTTCTTTTAAAAGAAGAATGAATATACGCCACCCAGGCAGTACTGAGTGCTTTGGTAATTCAGACTGCCAGTGAACAGAAACTTGAAAATTCCAATGAAGCCTGACTGAAGATTTCAGACATTTGAATGATAATTATTTTTGAAGTCTATCTTTCTTTTAATCTACGCGATACGTATTGTTCCATGTAAATAGCGAATGTCCATAAAGGCATTTACTTTATGCAGAATCCTGTACACAAAACATTTCCGCTTAAGTCTTTTGTATAGGACAGTTTGAATCTGAGTTATATGAACTTAAATAAACAGTTTAATGTAACAGTAATTACTCTTGGCCTATTTTTATTAGTTATAATGACACTTCTCTGTTAGAAATCGGTTTAATTGACATGACGTATTTAATAATAATCATGCTGAAGAAATTCTGAAGAAGACATTTTCATAAATCAATATCAGATCAATGCATAAAAATGAATAAGAAATACGACAGTGAGATCATTGTTAACAAAACAAGAATATGGAAGTCTTTCTTGAAAGAGAAAAAAGCCATCCATGATTTCAGGCTTACTCAGGTTACAAGCTTCCATCCTGAATACCATGTATGTGACAAATTCCCGTGTTAAGTGAATGAGTCTTCATGAATAGTGTTCGGAAGTTATTTGTTAGAATAAACGAAATTTCAGCTACCGCATTAACGGAAGAAGTAGCTCGATATTTTTTCTTAATAACCGACCATTCATCCACTTTAAAAAGGAAGGGACACGTTGCTTGATCAAAACAGAAATTCGGCTAACGTTAAATGGTATTAAGTTTACATGAATACTTCAATGAACTTCTAAAAACACATCTATCTCCATTAGGTAGATTTCAGGGCCCTAAATCAGTTATATGTTTAATCTTTTGGTAGCCTGTGGAACACAAGCGCATAAAATCTAGTATTTAACACATCTCTTAAAATAAAGTTGACATTAAACTTAATTGGTCGAAGAATCTAATGAAATGGAAGAATTATTAAATAAGTACACTGTACTGGTCAAAACAGTATACCCGTATAGCATATTCGTGTAGAGTTAGCATTCGGCATCAAATTAACCTTTAGATTTGATGTCTATCCTTCTAAAATACGATCTAATCACTTCAGACTTCTGATGCACGCTCCTTAGACGATTATGCCATAAGATACCCAGACAACTTGGTCTTGATGGGAAAGATGACAGCAAAATTCATGATGTTCACAAAGTCTGAAGTAAATATTTGTCTGTATCTAGCTTATTTTGCATTTAGAAAAAATATTATAATACTGCAAGACTGTGCTATATGGGCTTATCATTTTAGCGCACAGAGTGAAATAGACGAAACTGTGCCGATAGCACTTTTTCTAAAAATTATAAGTGAATTAATGTGTAGGTAAATACACTATCCTAACTGTCCATAAAAAAGATCATTCCAGTACCCCATATCAGCTGTCATTAACACGTAAGATTGTTGATTTGTTTTGTCGTAAGATACCGTATTAATCTCTTCGTAATTACATTTTCACAACAGAATGTTTTAATAAGACCTGTGGAGTGAGTTTGTCAGTAAGTTATGCTAAAAATTACTGTTAGTAATTATTTGCTATTGGCAGAACCGTTTGTTGCGAATAAGTTCTTCCGTGAATTGAAATACAAACAATCTAAGCAACCAAAAGAGTTTCAGGACTTCTGAAACCAGTTAAATTTTGTGTAGAACTGGACATTATCATTGGCACATTGTCAGTAGGAACATTCATTCAGTGTTATTGGTATTAAAGCAATGAATGAAAAGGGAAGAATCATCAACACTTGTTCAGTTTCTGTTGATCAGCTCTTTTTTTAAAGTTTCTAGCACACGAAAATTCGAAGATTATAAAAGATCTTAAGTGAATATTGGCTCAGAATTTAATTTGATAGACGGTTTAGCTCTTTCGTAAATAAAATTACAATAAACGCCCACGTCTGTAATTACAGGTATAGTAAGAAAATTGCCAAGGGGAAAAATGAATAGGCTTTGGTCTGATAGTTGTTTGAAATTTTTATTACATCAGAGAACAATGTATACTAGGAACAACTGAATAAAACCTAATTTCTTTCGTCAAATATAGCATTGATTGCCTCAAATCAGATTCATAGTTACAGTAAGCTGATGCACGATTGAAAGCCACTAATTTAAAAAACGAAGCTGTCAGATTTACTATTTTTATTTTTGATATAATATGTAAAACATGTCATGACTGATCATTGCACAGTACGATGTATCTCTACAAACTGTCTACACTACTGTCAATAACTAATACTTTTTGATTCAGTTTTTATTTTGGGAATTTTTATCTGTAAAGGTGTTTTCTTATAAAATGGAATGCTTTTATTTTTCATAGGGTTATTATCTGCTTAGTAAGGCCATATTGTATTATTTACTTATCAGATACATCCTTAAAAGGGAAACAAAGTCCTTTATTACATCATATCAGATGACTGCCTCGTCATACTATTCGTAGTAAATTTGGTTAGTACACCGTAAAATTATGACTGATGTGACATTTGTTAAAAATTGCTATTTGCTGCCCTTCCAAACTTTTAGATGAAAGTAACTGTGATGAGGATCACCAAATATATTAATCACTACAAATGAGTCATATGCACTACATGAGTATGCATATGATGCTCTGTGAGATCAAAATGAAAGGCAGAGGGGGATTTGGCTCGAATCAAATAACTACTGTGGGTACACAGAACTAAGTTACGCTACTATGCATTAATGCAAAACTATCCTTACACTTAAATTTATGACCTCTGTTAGTCTGTTAGCATCCCTTAAAGTTTCTGAACTCACTCCTTTCTTCCTTACTTTCATTCAAGAACAAGATATTAAGATATTATGCTAAGATTCACTGCTCATATTTTAATCATAGACGAATCTTCTTCTTTTATAAAACTAAAACTATTGAGAAATGGCTGGTGTGATAAGATCTACAGTAATAAATTGGCTTAAATACACATCCGCTTTCATTTTTGAAAAATTAACTACACATACTGCATTTATTTCTCAAACACAATTTCACTTATCTACACAACAAACGACCTACATCTAGCTAAAAGTATATACAATTATTACTTTCTGGTTTATTATTTAACGTTAACCGACAAAACGTACAACAGACCTTGCTTTAGATATGAATACATTGTACTAGTAACATATAGTTTTTTTCTCCCAGCCGAACAGATGTTCAAATGTAAATTTTCGACTTAATTTCAGTGAATAAACTACAGACTCATGAAATCTAGATCATTTAACATATGAGTGAAAAGAATAAAATTTATCCTTGTCCACGCCATATGTCCTCTACATGCTAATTAAAAAGTTGTTTTGATTAGTTTCATTGGGTTTCTCAAGCAAATAAAGGTAAAATCGTGCCTTCCTAGAAAGTCAATACTTAATAATGTGTAGTTTTAAAGTCTTGTAGCAGTTATTTTATCAAATCACGAAAATTAATTCTTTACGACTTCCAAAATCTCTACAGAGATCTAAAGCAGGCAACTCAAGTATACACTTACATGAAACCAGTGGTTCTTTTTGATTCAGACATATGGCACGCGCATTTCAACAAAAACAATCTTAACAGCTTGCCACAAACTCGATACTGAAGAAAAGATACCCTGCTGGCTGTCCGACCGGTAACAATAAGCAAGAAAATACTGTAACAGGCAGCGAACCAACCAAGGTAGTTAAATCATTCAGGGAGTATTCCTGAAATAGAAACTGCACTGAAGTAAAAGATACAGAAGTTGTCTGGAACGATAATCAAGGCCTATCAAATAAACAACATAACTAAGGGAACACAACCACCTCAGTATACCCCCATACTATTGTAATCAGTTGAATACCGTTAAGCCTAAAGCAAAGTACATGATACTGCAAGTGTGAATTTTATCGGTAAATTTTACGGGAAACTGAAGGTTATATCAGTTGCTGTCTGGTGAATAGATCGGTCATTTTGAGGTCTGCTTTTTGTTAGCTGATTTTCTTCAGTAGTGACTGATTATTATTTTAATATTATTCCCTTGAGTTCAAAGCGGAACATAAGGTTTCAAAAACGCATCTCCACACTGTTTCACCGTTATCTTCAGCTGGGTCCACGACCGTCCATAATCTAGCATATCCTCCTCCACACACAATCTCCTCCATGTCAAACTCACACCAAAGACGCACTCGTCGCTTCACATCAGGATTACACTCGAGCGATGAACTGCATTGCGCACGATGTCACTTGACTGTCTCCTCAATGTGTGCACAATCCATCTCCATTTTCGTCTACATATTTGTTGCACGATCGGCTCATAGCTGGAATGTTCGCAACTAGAGTTTCGTGACGCGATGGTCAGGTTTCTCACCATTATAGGAGATCTGACTGACTTCATTGATATTTGTGTTGAAAATCCGAGTCATTTTACTTATTCTGGTCGAGTGTGGAAGATTTCCAAACCGATTTCAGATTGATGGAGGTTGTATCTTGCCTTTCGGATTCTGACTGGTTTTGACTTCTTCACCAGTTATGACTGCCTGTTGTTGAAACGATGCTTCCTGGCTGGATAAGTGAAGGAGGTAACTTTTGTTTAATCTCTCCCGTTGCTGTTGATTGGTGCTGGTTGTTGTTGTTGCAGTTCTTTGGTTTTTTGCATCAACTCCATGCTGCCTGCCTTTTCAACCAGTTTGTCATCAGTTTTCACTTGTCTCTGAGTCTTCGAGTTCGTGTGACATTTGACGCATATCATCCACTCGCGAAATCCAGATCTTCTAGAGTCTTCTTATGGGTGATCCAGCGTATTCCTGTCTCCTCGCTCCCAACGCACAGTCTGACGCATAATCCAGTCCACAACAATTAGCAATATCGTTGGTGATGATAGGAAGCCAGCCAGCCAGCCAGCGAGCTTGTCTTACTGCAGTATGCACTTCGAACGCCTCACTGAGTGAGTTTTCCGTTGTGGATCACCTGATACGTGGCAGGCATTGTCATACAGCCAGATATTGAATGAGGTTGATAAATACTTGGATACTGCATGCCGTAGTGTTGAAGCTGCCAATACGCTGTCTGGTGAATGCCTTCTCGAAGTTAATGAAGTTGAGACAGGGAGAGGTTTGACTGCCTTCTATGCTTTGTTCAGCGATGATGATGTGTAGAGTTGCAAATTGATCAGCACATGATTTGCTTATCATGAATGCAGCCACCTTGTTACTGTGGGACTGGCAGAGTTCTGCATCCAGTGCATCTTTTATCCTCTAAAGCATGACGCTACTTAGAATTTCACTTGGCATGGACAGGAGCATGATTTCACGCCAGTTCTTGCAGAGTGAGGCGTAAGTCACCCTTCTTTGATAACTTGACAAGGTAGCCAGCCTATCCTCCAGTCAGTAATGGTGTGATCAAATCTGCTCAGTCTGTGTGTCTATCTTTTCAGCGCTCAGAAGGGAATTTTACCTGGTCCTACTGCCTTCTTGGATGGCTCTCATAAACTTGATCGCCTTCGGGATTTCTGATTTCGTTGGAGGATTGATGTCCACTGCAAGGCAGTTCTGTGCGTGCTATTAGCAGTGGTGGTGGTATTTCTGGGCTAGTTGTGGGTAATGATCAATTCAAGAGTCGTTTGAAGTGATCAGCCAATTGTTCTGTTTGTTTCTTCTCCTTGGTAACTATGTTCCCATGAACACCTCTTATATGTTTCACCTGCGTTGATCTCTTTCCGACTACCGAGTGACGTGGTTATCTGATATAGTGTCCTGAGGTCTGTCTTACTCAGGCCCTGGCTCTTCTGCTTCAGTTGTTGGCGAGTGTGTCGCAGAATCTTCATTTGTCTCTCCTTGCACTCTTCTTCACGCCTTTCTTGATTCAGTGCACTGTAAATTGAGCTGTTGTCCATCTTCGCATTGAGTGATCTTCTCTTTCACCATCATCCTCTCCTCAATGTAGTGACTGATACAAACTCAGCTGAAACGAAATTTCTTGCACATGCTTATGACCTTACGATTGAGCCCTGGCAAATATGAGACGTGTATACTCAGATGCCTACTGCAAAAAACAATCTTGATAATAATCTAGTTTTCGAACTACGCAGATCTATTTTTGTGAACTCAGAGTTCACAGTATTTGTATGTTCAGATAAGGTCTTCTATCTAACTTTGTGAAAATAATTTGATAGATTCTTTCCTTTTCTTCTCTTAAAATATTATTCGGTGTTTCAGCGGTAATCTCATTTTACTTGATAAAATTTTGGATTTTGG